>VZTL01044405.1:0-23894 GCA_013400535.1 Scopus umbretta | reverse complement strand
AAAAAAAAAAAAAGAAAGGAGGGGGATCTACCTTGTCTCCTCTTTCTTCAAACCACCCCTTCTTTCATGCACCTTCCCAAATCTGTCATAAAAGGTATCCCAAGGTGGTTGTTAGTGAGCTCCCCTCATGAGAGATGATTAAAGCCAGATGAGACGGAGCCCCGAAACACAGTCCCTTTGTTAGCGAAAACAAAGGCCTTGGTAATTGGATTCACATTGAGTGAGGCACTTAAAACAGCAAAGTAACAAGAAAAATCTGCCGGGTTATGTCGTAACTGCCAGGGTGGGTGTTTTGTTATTTTAAAAGAGCATGACCGTCTCATTTTTTTACTAGCTTAGTCTGGTATATTGAAGTGGAAGATTAAAAAAAAAATAATATCCCCAATTGTAACATATTTTATACAACTGACAGAGAGAGTTTGGGACACAGAAAGCAATGGGATACGAAGCAGGTCACCGCACCGGTGCGATAGCTATAAAGCAAGGAGCTATTTTTATCTGTTTGCCAACGTCGCAATGTGTTGCATAGGATATACCCTCTGCAAGCCTTTGGCGGGGGCAAAGAGTCAATCCCAGCGTATCAGTCATCCTTAAACCTCATTTGTTTGGCTCATGTATAAACTACTCAGCTTCCAGTTGGCCTATAGAGTCATTTTCCATAGCTCAGGAGCAGGCATGTACAGATGGGAACTAGTTGTCACCATCTTCTGCTGTGTTTGGGGAAAAAACTAATAAATACCAAATTGAAGGGAGACCTGAGCTGTCTTACGGATTTACTGCAGAAGTGCGTGTCTTCCAGACCTTTTATCATCGATTTTGCCCTGAGCACTAACGGTACAAGGAACAGCCGAATGTGCCAGGTTATCGGGTCTCCAAAAAAACAGGTCGGCGTTACTTACGGAGGTGCTAGTGAGATCTTGCAGGAAGGATGTGAAGTGGCTTTCAAGAATTGCTTTTCACTGTGTCATGGCAAACAATTTTAGATTTAATATGCAAATGTCTGCCAAAGAAAAGTATCTGGTTTGGCAAAGACTGATTTATTCCATCATAGGCTCCAGAGTAAAAATAAAAACAACTACAGAAAAAAAATCTGCTCTGAAGATCCCAGTGCCTATAAAAGATTAGTCCTAAGAAGAGTTAGCAGAGTGTTGAAAAATGTCGTGTCTTGTTTTCCATTGAAACTTGGCTGGCATCTTGGATGGAAAACCCAGAATCACATAGTCCAACACCCGCAAAGCTCAGCACTTTTCAGCTCAGATTAAAACACTTGTAGTCGTCTGCTTTCTTGTAGCAAAGGTGTGATGCACGCAGCTCCTGGGAAGAGTGAATGTCTGATTACCGGGTCAGTCATTAGGGAAGGAGTAATACTCATTCCTCCCTTCGGAGATGATGGAGATCTTTTTTATTATTTTTCAAAACTCTCTGGGGATTAAGGCACCCAGTTTCCATTCATTTGAATTAAGCGTCCAGATCCCTCAGGTTGCTTTGTAAAAACACAGCTTTCCTGCCCCACAGTTAATGTACCTGTAGCTCAGAGGTTTTGATCTGGATCCCAACATCCCCAGCAGGAGTTGTAGCTCCCAAGCCGGGGAGGAGAGGTTAAGCATGAGGCCACAACAGATTTTGCAAATGTAGTCAAACTCATTCTCTTTATCAGGCCAACGAGATTTTGGATAGCTGAATGGTAGGTTTTTTTTCTATTTCCCTGTTTTTTCTTTGGGTAGGGTTACTCTTCCTTGAAGTAGCTGAATGAGCTGCAGCTTTTGTGCTTCACAGGCTGTCTGTCTTTCCTCAGCAGCACGGTCACTTGTCTGAGCTCTTGGTGCTTCTCCATCATCTCTGTTCAGACCTGTATTCTTCTGGAGGTCTATCAGCAGCAGCCTTTCCCTGTGCTGCGCTCTCTTGGTTCTCATTCAGCCCCTGGCTTTAAGCTCCCAGGAAAAGAAAGAGAAGACATCTTTGTAACACTAAAGAGTTCCCACCTCATTCTTCACTTAGGTGGGAAAGGACCAAAGGGATTTAATTCTTCTCTCCTTGCCCTTGCTGACTCTGAGAACAGAGGGGGAAAACTACCAAAGCTGCTGCTCAGCTGAGTTGTTGCAGGATTTAGAGCCTAAAGCCATGTCTCATTTCTATAAGGCCCTCATGCTCTGTTGATAATCTCTGAACTGTTTCTTCAGGGATGAACAAACCTCAGTCACTGAGTGTGAACTGAAAAAAAAAAGTACCAGGCTGGTGCTGATTTTGCTGGAGCTGTGAAAGGAGGCTGGTGTATTCCTCCAGGGTATAGAGGTATTTCCCTCCTACACGTGTGGTGTTACGTCTCTGCTCTCGGTCCAGCAGAAGCATAATTTCCCAAGACTCTTCTGGAGGGAACAATTGTGAATACAACCCTTAAGTTCTAACTGAGCCCTTGTATCTTAGCTCTTGATAGGGTTAGTATGGTACAAATTAAGCCTAACCTGTAAATCAATTTGACAATTGCTCAAAATTGGCTGGGGATAGCAGTTGAAACCCACTTCTACAGCGGCTGCAAATGACGGAGTTGCAGAAGCTCATGCATTTGGGGAGCATCCAGGGGAGAGCAGGGAGATCGATGGGCTCTCATCCGAGAGAGGCAGATGGAAGAGCGGAACCAAGTGCCAGAGCCTTTGGACAGTCTTCCCAGCCTCATCCCCTGTGATTCAGGCGTATCAGGCAACCCCTCAGTATGTTGAAAGCAGAGAAGGCATAACACATTTCCATACCAGCCCCAATTAGAAATACCAATAGCAGGATAATAAGCAGTTCAGCATCTAGAATCGTTCTGGGGAGGAGGGAGCCTCAGCGCTTCTCATTGCTGCAAACCCATTCCACATTTGTCTCCAGTCGGGCTTATTGCTCACAGAAACCTGAACTGCCTGTAATGCACCAGATGTGCAAAAAGAGCAGCCATTCCTCTTGCTATCATAGGCAGCCACACTTACAACAACAGCGACTTGTGCTTTGATTGCTTGTCTAAAACTAAAATTCAATTATGCAGTGCAGGCAGGCTTTGCTGTGACACAGAGGGTTAGAAATTAATGTTAACACTGTTTCTGGTTAAGACTTTTTGTGTTGATAAATAATTCATAAGGCAGTTAGCTCTTTGAGTCTGACAACACAAGAATATATTAATACAGTAGACTCAGCTAAAGGTCAGCCCTGAACAGTGAAGCATCTGAGCCATCTTTTATTCATTTTCTGACACAGACTCATTAATTATTACCGCATTTGAAGGTCTGCACGGGAAAAGTGCTAATGAGAAAAAGGATATTGGGTTTGATATCTGACGCTCACTCTTTGAAATGACTTTAGATTAAAAAAAAAGGGAGCAGAGAGAACAATACAAAACAGGCCAGGTAAGACCTTTTCTTTAATAAAAACTAAAATTAAAAAATGAAAGACTAAAGATAGAGTTGGGAGACATTATTCAATCAAAACCAGACGCTGCTGGGTTGCAAGTTTGAGTGGCTGATGGGTGATGAAGTTTCTAAGAAAGCATTAATATAGCCATGATTAAAAGATGTCCCTTTTTCAGTGAGATGCAGTTGCTTTGAATCTTGTTTGTTGCCTTCAGGTTTGTTTTCCACGTTTTTCATCTTGGCTGATCATTTACCTTCCTACACTGCTTACGATCTCCAAATGAGGATTGCTTTGCCTTTGTGCCATTGTCGCCTGATGTTTTTCCATACCTTTTCCGTGCCATGCTGTTTTTAAATACCTCACAAAACCTACCTTGATACGCTCATCCATGCAGCCATCTACCCCAAAAGGAGATGGTTGCTTTTCTCCTTTAGCCTGGTTTCCAAAGAAAACTAGATTTATGCAATCACGTGTCCTTGTGTGTCTGTCTGTGCTTCCCCCATTCTAATAATTTTTTTAAGTTCATCAGCGAGTTGGTCCATCACAGTTGGTGAAACAATAAACATCTCAAAACCAGTAAAGTCTTGCAGTGTTTGTGGGGGAAAAGAAGAACAGAACTCATCTTCAACGTTCCCACTAGGGAAAGTATTGAAGCTTAAGCTTATGCCTTATTAGATGTCAGAGAATTTGCACATGAAGAAACTCTAAGCGCAGGCCAAGGGGCCTCATTAGCAATTCTGCCTGGGGAAGTGTCCGTAAGGTACGGGGTGTGAGCAGAACTCTGTTTATCCGTAAGACAAATGAGATAGCCGCGTGCTTTCGAATTCATTAACACAGGTGTGTCTTTATAGTTATTAATGAATGTGCAGGAACCAGATCTTTAGTGACTGCTATAAATCAGTGCAGTTCATGGAATTTGGTGGGACTGTGATGATGCCAGCTTGAAGGGTTGATGTGCGTATGCAACTTGAAAAAAATAGATACTTCCAGCTCCTGGATTTCCAAATAATGGCTTATCTTTAACATCAGGTTAAAGTCAGGCCACCAATATACCCAATAATCTTAGCTGCTTACTGCGCGTTTCTGTGGAGTTACGCAGGAAATACAGCAAGGCTTGCAGAACTGCACTGCTTACATTATTTTGGTCCATGAAACATTTCTTATTTGCATAGTGCAGCCTGTGTTTTGAAATGATACTCTGCCGTGAAAGAGGTGATCTAAGGTTTTATGTCTGCTAGTAGATAAATGGAAACCTGTCTTGTATGGGCAGAAGGAAATGATGTATCTATTTTGACTTTCAATTAGTCTTACTCAGAAAAAATAAATTTTCTTTAACTAAGATGAAATGGATGCTTTAAAAATAAAGCTTTTCTCTATGCCATCAAAGTCGTGCGAAAAGATACGCCCATTATTGATGTGAAAATTGATCCACACTGAAATACAGTTATAATACCGTGGGTTTGACGTAATCATTGAAGAGAAGAGAGCACAGGAGTTGAGACCAAAACTCCGCCTTCAGCTTTCATGCCACTGTGTCTTGGTACTGCTCGGTGTGTAGAAGGGCCGAGCCCACTTCTAATACTGGGCCATAATTCAGGGACGTCATGCTTCGTCACAGGTAATCCCATCTGCCTAGAGGGGTTTCCAAAAACGTCTTGTCCCTTCACACAGTAAAACATCCTCACCTTCACCACCTGATTGCAAACGTAAAACTTCCAGTACAATGTCACCTGCTGCAGAGAGCATCTTAGACTCCTGCAAATAAGTACATTTATTTGTTGAAAATGACTGGACTATGATTTCTTCCTAAATTAAGGCCAAATTAATAAGCTTTCAGGTAAATGTTACTCATCTTGGTTAAAAGTCACCTGATTTTTCAAGGCGGCTTTGGAATACAGAGCCCCACTTCTCGTCTACCCATGGGTAGTAGCTGCTGATAAAATGTGAGAGTCCTTCCCTTTGTCAGACCTCGGCTGAGTAAACTGGCAAACTATACTCACTAAACCAGTGAATGATGTTTCAAGGCTGTGAAAATATTAGCATGTAATGTAACATCTCTGGAAATGTAATGTTTGCTACAGCTGTGTATAAATTTGTTTAATGGGTCTCTAACTCACCATCAGACTCATAAAGGCAGCCACTGTACAGGCTATTAGGCTGCAGTAACTTAATTGCTCGTTAATTGGGTAATTAGTGCTTTGTTTTGCTTTAAAGCCTAAACACTCATAAAAAGTGAATTAGCTGAGTAAACAAGAATGGAATTTTCATGATATGGTGTCCCAGTTATTGCACATAATTAATCAACCTTTTATTATCGTTCCTTTTTCCTTTTTTTTCCCCCTCCTGGTGACTGCCTCAGGTAGGTTGGTAGACATCACAGCCCAAACCCCAGGGAAAGCGCCCCAGGTATAGCTCATTAAGCTGAGGCTGGTACCTGCACTCCACGGTAAAGGGTGGTTTGTGTGCAGCCCCAGCCTGCTGAGCGGTGTGCTGACCCCAGCACCGCTCTCGCCTCTCTCCCCGCAGAAGCAGAGAGGTTGACGGGCAGCTTGAGTGGCTGGGACCTGGTGGAGCCCGGTGGCTCTTCAGTAGGAAGTTGTACAAGAAGGGACTCATTTACCTCTTCCCATTTCCCGGCCTACGTGGTGTTCAGTTCCATAGCTCAGGCTAATCTAGCAGAAATGTAAATGAAAACCTAGCAGCCTGGAAAACTGGTTTATTTAACCAAGATGTGCATTAACATGAAACTATCGCTGTACTACTTTAGGTATTTGGGCAAGAGATGGGTCTGCAAATGAATGCACTTAGCAGAAAATGTTCCTCCCAGCTTTAACACAGGTAGTTAAACTAAATATTGGAAGAGGAAAAAAGTAAATGGAAAGCCTGTTTGCACCCAACTACTGGAGGCTTAATTTGCACTCCCGAACAGGATCGCAGCCCCCTCATCCCTGCCAGGGGCACACGGAGTCTTGAATGCTGGAAGGATTGCAGTTGCTTGCACTGCTTAAACAGTGAGCATCCTTAATTGGGATTATGGCCTTTGCTCTAACGAGCGATTGCAGTAGTGCTGTAGGTGCTCCATGGTGCTCTTTCCTACCTTGCTGGGCCTGACTGTTTAACGATGTCTTAATTGGCTTTGAGAACTCCTCAAGAGGAGGAGAGCAGGAGAGAAAGGAATTGGTGCATATTTTTTTATATTTCTTCCTGCTTTAGAGTAATTTTTAAAAGGACGACAACTGATGTAGAATATTACTCTTGTAGTGTAATATTACATGTAGGATTTTACACATGAAGGACGTTTTGGTTCCAATATAAAGCGATGGAAGTTAATGCTGGATTTCCACATTGAAGGGAGGTCAAGTATTTACTGGTAGAAGCTAATGCCGTAGTCACCTGAGCATGCATTAAGTCAAGCTAAAGGATTTGGCTCACAAAGAGAGCACAAAGTGCCATTAAAGTGAGTCTCAGTAACTTTTATATTTGGCACTTGTGGTTAGATGTTGGTAATAAATATAAGCAGAACTTTACTGTAAAAATTAGACCTCTTCTGTTGCAGAGCAATGGAGGTTTTGCGAAGAATGGCACCCAACCACGGAGACTTTTTCCTAGTAAGCTGATAAAGGGAACAGCTGTGTAGTCTGACGTGTAGAAAGTTTAAGTTAAAAATCTTTGATCCAGTTGAATATATGAAGTTAACTGCTTATTTCATGCAGCACATTTTCCAGATTCAGCACTATCTATGGCTGCTTTCTTGGCTGTGCTTTTGCATGGTCGTCAGTTAACGAAGGGATAAATGGTCTGTGAACGAGAGCTCCAGGCTGTTCCCTCCACCGTCCTAGGTCGCTGTGGGCCTCCTGGGAGAAGAGTTTCTCAGAGATCTGGTTTGGTGTGTGCTCTCATCAAAAACCCATCTGTCGATAACGTGCAGAAGTTTGCCACGTAAATATTACTGTATTATAAGAGATCAGAGCATGGTAATGGTTAGGTGGTGTTGGTGTGACTGTGGTTTTCTAGCGTTCAAAATGCTGGCTGAATATGGCGTAGTCGTTTCTTTGATCACGAGTATGGGGGAAGCAAAAGGAAGGACTGGCCAGATTCAGAAACCAGGTGTCTGGAGTGACATTAGCCGGATGAATCCTGTGTTGATTTGTCTCTTACAGACCTGGCATTTCTTGAAGTCACCAACTAAGGAATGAATGCTCCTTTTTTGTTAGCTGCAGTAAGTCCACTAGACTACCACTTATTGTTTTTACTTTTCGAGATGTTTGACCATACAAAGCCTATAAAACTCAGGAAAGAGACTGGCTGCTGTTATGAAAAGAATTTGAGAAAAACTGAATGAGCCATCTTAATGAAAAAATTAAGGCTATTTCAAATACCTTGTTTCTGTGCTTTGCTTTTGTTATGTACACTGAAGAATTCCCTACAAAAGTGCTGACTGTAAAAAACATGTGTGAAAGGTGTGTAAATTTTTCCATGTAATCTTCTACCCTTACCATTTTTTTAAGTAGCATTCCAGATAAGTTTTGGATAATTGCAGAAAATGCATTCTATAATTTGTACTATTCAGGTACTTTGAGGGTTATTTTTCCCTTTTGCAGAGATTTTTCCAGTCTACAATGAATTATTGGCTCCTCCAAAACTGTACTGGAATTTTTGACATTGGCTGAAGGTATAAATGCCTGGGATTAACAAGTTTCAGCCTTTTTTTATGAACGTATAATAAGCTATGTGTAAAATGTATATTTCTACCAAATAGCGATTTATCATCTATTAATATGCAGGCTGCAGTGTCTGGCACATGCTGCAATGAGTAGATGGCAGGTTTCCCGTTAACCGCTGCTTGCCTCGGCGCGCGAGATACATACGTCCACATTCATCCCAAACGGGGTGCAGATTTGTAAAGCAGGCTACTGCCGAAGTGAGGCAAACCTGATTTATTGTTTCACAGTTGCGTAAGTCCTGCTTGTGTTTTGGAAACTTCACTGGCTCGGTAGCTATTGAGAAGGAGCCGGGGAAAGGAGGAGACAACCAGACAACCTGGTAAGCACCGGTGCTCGGCGAGTCGTGCGCTCTCTGTCTCTCTTGATGTGATAGTCTATTAGTAGCAGTCACCATCCCAATTGGAACCCCTCCAGCGAAGACAGTCTTCGAAACTGAAGCTTCTTGTGTTTTTTGCCTTTGGTGAAGCACACCAATATACATGCTCGCACACAAATACACATGCTTGCACACATATTGAACCAAGTGAACGGTAGCTTTCGCGTTTACTCTGTAATCCATTGGCCAAATGAAAAATCCTCTCACTTCTGCTCAGGAGCTTTGTTGCTGCCCCATTTTCTCTGTTTTTCAGGATTACATTTTCCCTTTTTCATTTGTGAATCACCCTCCTTGAAAGCACAGTTCATAGTGGAAAAACTTTCTAGCAGGATGCCACGTGTTCCTTACCAAAACTGAGCCTGAGGAAAAAAGAGACCATTGATAGAGCAGGGCGGGTTGTAACCTGGAAGCTGGCGCTAACTTTTGGTCGACTAAGTGCTCTGACGGGGATCAGTGAAGTTCCTGGCAGGCTTGTTATTAGATGCGGCCACCCAGTAACAGAACCAGAGAGATGGCGGTGGGGCGCAGCATCGGCGCGGAAGAGTTGTCAGTGCATCGCCCAGGCAAATGATGTGTGTTGGGTGCATCTTCCCCTCAACCCTTTGGACCAAGCCGAAGAAGCCAGAAGAGAGGAGCATGCAGACATTTCCTTTCCTCCCCAGCTCTTCGGGTGTGCTAAGAGTGGCTCAGCTTGATGTTACCATCTTTATTATGGCTAGTAGAGTAACAAGGGTGGCAGTCTTGGCGTGGTGGGGATACAGCCCTCTGCAGAGGCCCACCCTGGGAAGGCTGTGACATTGCTTGGCAGCTGCCTCAATCTCTCTGTTTCAGGGAGTTTTCAGAAGGACTGGAAGGGATGATAAAGGCTGACGGAGAAGATCAAGCTGATAAACAGTTGGAAAATTTTCACATACAAAACCCAGCAAATCTGAAAACAGATCCACGGCAACAGAGAGATTTATGTATTATGTATTGAAAAATCCAAGCATGGCATGCTTTGTAAATGCTGGACTGCCAGCTCTCCTGAGCTGGGGTTTACAGTCTATTAAATTACTCTGGGCCGCAATCTGTTATAATAAATCGTTTGCATAGCACCTTTGGAGCACACTGCCAAGCAGACAAAAAAGAGACGACTTTTCCTCCGATAAGCTAGCGGCCTGACCGGTGAAGAATCACAAATGGGGCAGTGGGTCAGGAGAGAGGAGGTGGAAAAATTATTAGGAAGGGAACCGGCAAAGGAAGCTTTCCTAGGGGGTTTGTTTTTATAGTGGCTGTGGTAAAGGACAAGAGTTGGGGCTGTTGGGGTAACTGAAAGATGAGGAGGGAAGAAGATGCTGGAACCTATTAAGAAACAAAAAAAAAGGGGAGAACAGGAGGGGATTTCTGTCTTTTAGACTACATGGGATCCAATGCATTGCTACTCTGAATAATGCCCTCCTTTAGCTCAGTTGTGTGATGGATTTGAAGCTTCAAAACATAAATGAAACTAAGGGCCTAGATAGCCTAATGCTGTTATAAATTTTGAAGACCTGTTTTCAAATATGATTCAGGGGCCTTAGTGAAATGCGTTTGGGGATCTCAGCTCCCTCCCTGTTGGGTAATTGTGCACATCACAGAAACATCACGTCTTGGCATGATGCTGGTGCTCTGCCAAATGGCGGCTCCAAGGCTGCAATAGCAAGGGCAGCTGCAAGTTGTGATTTAGGAATGTTGGCTGGGAGATGGGGAGGCAGAGTCTACAAAGTTTCTGCCTAGAAAGCATTTTAAAAAAGGAAAGGAAAAAAATCACCAAGTTAATTCTCTCTTATGGAAGAAAGCATCTTGGAAAAGAGGCGAGTACTTTGAAATTGCCAATGCCCCATTTTCCTGGGTTATAAAACTTCTGTCAAATACATCAGCTGTATTCCCCTCCCCTTTCAGATTACATGTAGTGTGTCTGAAATAGTTTTTAACGTTCTCCAAATCACAACATTAAAAAGGAGGAAAAAAGTCCAAATACAATCTACTAGGTCAAAGATGAAATGCTGGCCTAATGCACAGCAAAAGTAGCTGCCTCCATTAATGTTGCTATTCTAAAACTCATGGGCGCTGTCTGATTGCGTCCACCGCTTGGGATTACTGGCATTTTTCTCTGTCATCCAAAAATATAGAAAAAACTTAGGCTGCAAACATCCTCAAC
Organism: Scopus umbretta; assembly: GCA_013400535.1. Classification (NCBI taxonomy): domain Eukaryota; kingdom Metazoa; phylum Chordata; class Aves; order Pelecaniformes; family Scopidae; genus Scopus; species Scopus umbretta. The sequence goes on along the minus strand of VZTL01044405.1, from coordinate 13,231 downwards.
TCTGTTTGAGTAGCTCTAATTTACATGACTTAGGTAGGCGTAAAAGATGAGAAATGACCTTTTCAACATGACTTCAGATATTAAAACGATCTTACAATCTTATTATCATGAGAACATTTCGCAGAGTATTAAGCTCAATAAATTACCTTTTCCCCAAGCTGCTAACCCTCGATCCCTCAGGGGCAGCTGCAGCAACGATGTTGGTTCACGGCCTTCTTATTTTAGCTGAATTGCTTAATTGGTATGTGTTCTACATCCCCGATTGAGTATTTGGAGCACAAATGAAGGTTAGAACCTTTGCGCTAGTTATCGACTGGAAGAAAATTGATTCACGCTCAGGAGTGCAGTTGGGAGACGATTCACAATCCTCCCTAGGAAGGAAAGATCCTGCTCTTTTCTTTTTCCCTAGATTTCTTGCAAAGGTCACTCTAACTGAACACTGTCATATTTTTGGTTTGGTGGTTGCTTTTCTTTGACACAGCAAATCACTGTTCAAGAACCTGAGTTTTAGTTTCCCAGGCACATTTGTAGCTGAATTTGAAATCGTGGTACTGTGGATGCTGTCCTTCCCTCTCTCTGCCTGCCCCTGGGCTTTGCACCTGCATTTGTCGTTCTGCAGGAGACCCTGCTGTGTGGGTACAGCCTGTGGAAAAACAAGCTCTAATTCCCCAAGTGTTCTCCACCTTTGCTGGATCCCAGAGAGGAGAGGAAAGGGCTACTGAAGAACATCACTGTTTCCGCTCCCATCCTCAAGGTGTATCCCATAAGGTGACTCTCCAAGGACGTGTTTCCATTGTGCTGAACGACTTTAGTTCAGTGAGTGAAAATAAATCCTTAAGCAAAGGTCATTCAAGAGAAGTTCAGGAATGCCAGAAAGTGACAGCAAAGTTTACCAAATTGCCGTGCTGAACAAATTTAAACTAAATGCACGTGCCTTGTATTGCCTAATCATTGCTCTTTCTTTGCAATATGATCAAGCCCTTCTGCGCATCAACTCTCTTTGATTTTCTGTGATCTTTGTAGGAGGAACCTGAGCTTTCTTGTGGCCTGTATTAATAGAAACATCAAAATGGCATAGATTTTGCTTTCTTTTTAACGTTCATTAAAGGGCAAACATGTGACTTAGCCAGCCTCAACAGGATTCCCTCCGGCTCCGTGAGCACGCCAAGAAGAGAGACAAGACAGCCGAAGCAAGAGGCATTCCTGGACTACAGTGCACGTTACACATAATCCAGAAGGGAAACGGAAAGAAAAAGCTTAAAAGTCAGACAGACACGGAGGGGGCAGCCGGATGTCAGCGCAGCATGTTGACATGCCACAATCTGTTAGCTCAGTCTCTTTAATATGGAGGCCAATGAGAAAGGAGATAGACAGGATTGGAGGAGGAAATTTGGCAGCGTCAAATAAACCCAGATACGGGCACTGAGATACTGTGAGATGCTTCGTCTGAGGGATGTTGTAAAATGGGAATAGAGCTCAACTGTTGAATTCATCCGTGAGGAGTGTGCAACCTTGAGTGTTTTGTTCAGTGGGTGGTAACTAATCTGAGAATTGGTAGGTTTTCCCCATTGCACCAAGGGATGAAAATACAGGAGAAATTGTGATTTTTGTATAATACATGGCCAGGTACTGTGGGAGAGCACATTTGCTGTGACAGGTCTTGCCTCCGTAATCCGTTCAACCTGTGGGCCCTGCAGAGTTTGATGGGGGTTTGGATACCATCCAGGAGTTGGGAGCTTTCCCAGCCACTGCATAGGTTGAATGTTCGTAGAGGCTCAAGTGAGTGAGACTGCTGATATCTTAAAGGTGATTGCAGTGTTGGCTATTGTCTGGAGATATTTAATTGCCATAGTCTGAAGGAGCATATGGAAAGGCTGGAAGTTTTTTTATTTGGCCACTTGCCTTTATTTCTTGTATTTCCTAGCACCCTATGCTTTGATTGAAAGCCTTCTGATGTCATTGAGAGTCTTGAAACTTGTGATAAGCATCACGGTAGTTTAAATGTATAAATTCGGATTTCTTCTTCTGGTGAAAAAGTGTTTTCAGTACTTGCATACAAAGCCTGTGGAAATCTAACAGAAAATGATCTGCTGTGTGGAGCGTAATAGAGAAAGATACCGCTGTCCTAGAAATCTGTAAGGTAAAAACATGAAAAAAAAGAAATCCAAATTTCTGTCAGCATTTATAGATGGCAACAGTCTGTAGTTCTCTTCAAGTACAGTGGACATCTCAGTTTGTCTGTGGATTTACGCTCAGCCAGTTGTGTATTATCTTTATTTTAACACAGCTAAGATTTCAGAGCCAAAGTCAAATATCAGCATGATCAGTGACTGACCATAAAAATAAGTAAATGGAGCACTCCCCTGATTTTTTGGCACTTCAGAAATGTTTTTTCTTGCTATTGTTTGGAAGAGTCTCTTGGGAGCTTCAAATGGAAATGTTTCCTTATGTTTTCTCTTCCATTAAGTCTGGCGCTGAACTGGAGGGTTACTCTTGACTGTCAAACTGTTAGTGTTTAGGGTTTTTTGTTTTCAGGGTTTTTTTGAGAAAAGAAAAAAGCTTTAAATCATTGAAATTCTCTTGCATCCCACACAGATACAGTTAAAACAAGATAGCGGGCAGATCACGGCTTAAGCAGAAAAAGCAGTATTTGCTTCATATGTTGCAATTCAACCTTGGCTTGTGGTACCGTGCCGAGCTGATAGAAACAGCACATAGCTAAACACATGCTTGCTTTCCAGTGTGGCCACAAAGTGCCCACATGTCTGTGCTGTAGGTTGGTCCAGATCTCCTGTGCTTGCAGGAAGTGGAAATTTCGCCTTTCTCAGTGGAGGAGACACCGCTCCCAGGGAGCAGTGGGCGAAAGGGCCAGCCACGCTTCCCCAGGGTTTTCCCAGAGGAAATCCTTCAAGTGTGAGTATGTTAGGAAGCGCAGGAGAATTGCAGTTGTCCCATGCTGGAAGCACGCACAGTGAACTGCCCCGTCCCCATGCAAGTGTCCCCAGCACCTGACCCTCCTGATGGACCGTGTGCTCTCCCGTGTTGGCTTGGTGACAGGAAAGAAAATTCAGCTCTGATCTTGGGCCTTGGAAACTTATTGTCAAATTTCTCTCCTTCCCAAAGAAAAAATATACGCACACATGGATTTTCTGTGGTCTAAATGTATTTATAACTCTTCTAATAACCCATAGGGTTATCCTGACTGGGTCTATGCTGCGACATGGCTGCGGTTCATTTTGCCATTCTGATAAAAGCAGCATAGTCCTTAAACCACTTGAGATCTCTCTTCCCAGAAAAGAAATATGTTTGTTATTAGGCTGTGTAGGGGACCAAATAATTGTATTGGGAGTGAGATAATATTTGTAGCTTGTATTTATATTGTGAATGCTTGCAACGAAAGGTCTAAGGAGCAAACAAGCAAATACCTTCTTTTTCCAGTGTCTGTGTCAGGCACATTGTCTACGGATACCAGACATCGATTCTATAACTTACACGTTACAGAAAAGCTAACTGTAAATATGTCAACATTTTCTTTGTCGTCCCAGAACACTCAATAATCTCTGAGATAACTTGGATGTAAGCCGGGGAGCGCCGTAGCAATAAGGTCCAGGCTTTGAACTTGATTCAAAATTATATAGAAACTTAGCATCAAACATGAAGATTTTCGTTCTTACAGTAAGTTCTGTTGCCAAAGGGACAAATTCCAATATTTGATGTTACTTAGGGGGTTTTGAGTGCTGCGCTTTTCATGCCTAATGTGCCGTCACTTCTGTGACCTACACAACAGCATTGCAGCTGCAGTCCGTGTTACCTTCCCTCCTGACTGTCCTTTGGCACTGCCTCAGGTTCACCCCAGATTTTTACCTTTTGTACGTAGAGCTTTCATATCAAGAGAAATGTATGAAGTTTCCAAGCTTTCTGTGTCAGCGAAAACACCGAAGTTTTGGTGGTGGTGGCAACTTGAAGGTCAAGTGATGGAGGCATTTGACAGTTTGGGGACCTTTTGGGTTTATTTCCACCTTCTTGAAACTTAGCTCATTCAATGGTGATGAATCTTCAACTGCCTCTTCAGGGCAAAAGCCATCGTTGTTATCTTAAGAGTATTAGTGCAGGGATGAGAACATGTCCTGTCTGTCTTGAACAGATTTTTCCCTTGTGCCTTGTGGTTTCTGTGCCACTGTCATTGAAAGGAATAGCAAAGTTCTTAAAAGACAGGAGTCCCAGTTGTTCTCCGAGGCAAAGCAGGGAAGCAGAGGCACTACAGCTTCTCGATGCCTTTGCAGCAGTGCCCAGGCCAGGCTGGGGACATGAGCTTCACGGGGAGACGGGAGCAGAAGCATCCAATTCTCACCCCACCAGTTCCAGGCTGGCAAACCTCCCTGCTGGCAGCCAGGGCGCTGGGGGCAGCCTCCGATTGAATTCCCCAGCCTGGAAAATCTTCTAAGAAAAGAAAAAAAAGAGTTAAAACAAAAATAGTGAAAACATGCCAAATGGCAGCCAGGAAGCAGAGCGCAGCTTCTAGGCCAGAGGCCAGCCGAGTCTGAGCACAGCAGAGTCTGACACACAGGACTTGGTCGTTGCGGGGAAAGAGCCTGCTACCTTGCAAAGGGGCAGCAGCAGTCAGCCAGTATTGGTGGCGGTGGGATTTGTCAAAAGGAAAGAGCCCTCCAAGTCCTCTTCTAGGAAAAGTATGCTCGCAGGGCAGAAGGGATGACTTTTTGGGAAAAACAAGGCGATTCAACACCCAATTGGCAAGTGCAAAATTCGGTTCCTCAAGCCATTTTGTCCTTTTTAATGATTTCTTTTTATCATTCTTTCATGTCCTGATTTCTCAAAAAAATATTTAAACTTCAGGATGAAAGTGGTCCTTGTGACACAGAGAGCAGCCGTGGAGGCGTGAAACAGGAGGTGCATGGGCGCGAGAGCAGGCTGAGCACGGGGAGGGCGTTTGGAAGAGCGATGCCGAGCAGCCACCTCGCAGTCAGACTGCAGGTGATCAAATACATGTGGCTAAAAGCTCTAGGGAGTTTCAGGCCAACACAGCGAAGTGCAGAATATTCTTTCCAAAAAAGTAGGTTTTAGGGCCAGGTGGAACCAGTTCCCTCAGCCACACCTTATGTATAATACAAGCGAGGTAATTGTATTCTTGCAGTCTTGTAGTGAGCCCAGTAGCTTGTGTTGACCGGTTCACAGCATCCATCGGGTCACCTAGTCTGGATCAGAAAACTTTGAGCCGTGACGTACTGTAGCAGCTAGGCCAGCGGCTGAGGCAGGGAAGCTCTCTGAGTGACACTTTTTGGGGAGTAGCTGGACAGATATCTCTTGGCCTCCTTTGCCACACATACTGCATATCACAGCTGCATCCAGCCTTGCTTCAGGACAGTGCAAGTCTACCATTTTTCTTGGTCCTTTTTTCATATTTTGTCCACAGTGGTGAGTCAACAACATCTTGCGCCAGATTTGTCCAGCTTTACCATCCCACCATTTCATCTTGTTAAGTTCTGTGTTTGTGACTAGGAATAAAACCAATTATATTGCCAATAAATCCCTTCAAACCTAGTGAAGGAAATTTTGAAACAACAGAGACTAGCTTATAACTGTTGTGGCCCTAGCTTTGGCTTAAATCAAAGAGGCCCTTGGTCCAGCATATGAAAAGACAGGTAATCTAGTTTCTATCTTCTGAAGCTCCTGAATCGTCAGTGGGGATTCCACCCAAAGTTGGAGGGCAAGTATGACCTCAAAAGCCGTGGGATTCCTGGATATCTCTTTTCCTGGGAAGGGTAGGAGCAAAAAGAAGGCACAGAATGTTCTCGTAAGCTTTCCTAGGGAAAACGACATAGTAACATTGAGAAAATACAGATGTGGAAGGAAGGTATTGTTCAGATCAAGGCACTAGAGAGGGAACTCTTGGGTACAAGATGAGTTTTCCCGGTGCACTTGTAACAGAGGAGAAAGGAGGAATGAGTATGAGCAAGACGTGCTTGTGTCTTCTCCGGTGTACTCTCCTGGTGCACCTCTTCTGTTGAGTTCCTCAGCTCAGACCTTCACTCCAGCGTTAGAAGGAGCATTGTGCTTTGAAACTGCCTGGTTTACATCATCACCCAGGCTTCTGCGGGGGTGGTTGTGTCACCATTTTTCTCATGAAGTTCCAGTTACGCAAAAGCCATTTCAGTGAGTTAAGCAAGTTTCCTCCTCCTGTTTCTTAGAAGGATAACAAGAAGCAGACGATCAGGTTGAAGCAGGAACCAAGAAATGTTTATTAACACTTGCTTTGAATGTGTTTTACTGCAAAGAAGCTAAGGAATCAATGTATATTTTAATTGCCACTAAGGAGGAAAGGGTGTCTCACTGACAAAACTCCACTGTCTCTGTTGGGTGGGGCTTTGGGGGGCTTCTGTTTGTTGACATTAATACCTTCTAAATTGCCAGTTTTAATTAAGCAATCTGATGCTAGTCAGAAATGTTCTTTCTTTAATGCAAAGGAAGACACATTTTGCAAAACTGTCTTACCCATTAAGATCAGGATGCAAGTTTATCAGATTAAAAGAAAAACACACTTTTCTTTGTTCTTAAATGGAGAGTTGGTTGTTTTCAGCACGTAGCCATCCCAGGTCACTCAACCACAGAAGGCTGTTCAAAGGTATTTAAATTGACAACACAGCCTAACTCAAAGAACTTGCTTTTGTCTCTGTTTTCTTGACAAAGAATTACATTAAATGGGGGAAGTTATCCGGCTGAATCTTTGTTATCCCAAACTTCTGTTTGGAATAGAATAAATTACAGGATCAGGTTCTTCTCTAGTCATTACTGGATTTGCTGATTGTGTAACTGAATTTGAAATTATGACCTGGTTTTTTGGAAGTGGTAGAATACACAAAAACAACCAAAGATTTCTTTGATGTGGTCCTTTTTTGCAGTCATAGTTTTTGAACACACAACCAAGCTTTTTCTAAAAGCCTGTGAGACAAAGGTGAGGATTAGGAACCAAAATACTTGCCCTTGAAAGAATATTTGAGACCCAGATTTGCTTGTGTTGAGGAGATTTGGAAAAGGGGGAATATTTGGTGACAGCTTTTGCTTCTTGTGAGGTACATACCTGAATGGCAGATGCCACATTCATATAGTGTACATTAGATTTAAAGAGGGGGCTGTAGTCTCCATTACAGCTATGGTCTCATTCCTCTCTCAGACTCCATGTTTTTTTAAATAACTGCATTGATTTCTCATGTTTGGGATGTTATTTGATACCCGGACGATAAGATTTTTCGGGTGTGAGGACTGTGTTTACTCTAAATGAGCTTAAAGTGGCCAAGAAAGAGAAGAAGAGAGTAAACAGTTAACGCATTCAGGAAACAGACTTCAAAGTTTGTTGTGAGAGTGACATTCTTCGTCCCTGAAAGTTCAAGATGCCAGAGTCTAAAAGCCACTCAGTACTTCAAAAGCAAATGTATCACAGTAATGCATAACCTGCTAGATAAGGTGTCTCCTGCCAGCAGGAAAAAAGAAAGTAAGAGCGAGTGTGCGAGAGAGATGGTCAGAGATGCAAGGTGGGGTGGGCAGGATCTGGGTTACAGCTGCAGAGGTGGTTTTCTTCAGTGAAATCCTGAAGCAGGGCTGGAGCGGGGAGCCAAGCACTCCCAGGGGACACTTGCCTTCATCCCATCTCTCCATATGCCTCGTGGCAGGAGTGTCGGAGTGGGAAGCTGTTACACCCCGTGGTATGGTTGCACCCTATATGGCTGCCTCTCGTCAGTCCAGAAGCGTGAAAATTGTTCGTAGCTACATCAGAGACCGTATGTGCCCTGTATCGCCCCCATTTCTCAGTAGTCCCAGTCCCGTATCACAAAACCGTGCCTGCAGCAGTTTCAGGATGCTCACCAAGAAGAGCATACAAGGAGCATTTGGCAAGTGTATTGCTGCATGCAGATCTTTTTGGAAAGCAAGTCAAAGTGGGAGTAATCACTTTCATGAATCATTGCAGTAATAGAGAAATTCTCTTCTTTATTGACCTGTGCAGCATGGCACTGGTATCAATCAGTACCCTGTGCGGCTATGGGAGGCCTTATGAACATCATTCATTCAAGCAATAAACACAAAAAAAAGCATCTAGGCTGCATTTTGTTCTAGTTGCAGCCTTCTTGGCAAAGGACTGTCTCTAATCCATTGCAACTGTTTCAAGTTTCATACATATATTCATTACTATTATTCCCCAGTCGCTGCAAAGATATTTTAAGTGTTATTTTCCCTATTAGAAGCATCGTTCCCCTCCTGCAAAGAGGGTAAAGCATGTTGCCAACAACTGGCTGATGGTCAAGCAGTAGCCGTGCGACAGCAAACCCTGTACATCGGCTCTAGGGTAGGAGAGTCATTTCAGAGAGACCTTTGCTGTGAGGCTGAAGGCAGTTTTGCCCTCTGATGCTGTGTTCTGTCCAGATGCTTAGCCCACCAGAGGATCAAGCTTCCCTCCACCCCTCTGTAGCTGGTTGCATCGTCCCATGAGGGTAAATGGCTTCTCCAAAGCGCCAGGGCTGAGCCTTAGGCACGAAGTGGCAGCAGTGATGGCTGACACGGGGCCTGTTAGAAGAGCAGAACTTTGCCATCCCCTCCACATCCAAAGCTGCTGCAGCCCTGGGTCGGGCGCTTCTTTGCTGCGTGTTTAGCTTTGGAGCAGCAAAAGTCTTTTATGAAATGTTGGTACAGCACCTAGCCAAAGCTTGGGGAAGGGCAAATGGTGGAGAACTTTCTTCCTGCTGTGTCACCAGATAGATAGGTAGGTGGGTAGGTAGACAGATGGATGAGGATGCAACTAAAAATATTTCCTCTGTTTCAAGCGATAGCAATTAGACTGCCCTTCCCCACTGCTGCATGTCAGATAGATGCATAAAACCATACAGCTTCCTTTTTCCTCAAAGGCACATGTACGCTTGAATATTTTGTTCTGTTTTCAATAGCAGTACAGCTGCACCAGGGCTAGCAAAAATCAAATGCTCATGTAGACAAGGCCTATTTTATCAGGGCACTCGCAGGTTTTTTTTCATGACACCGTAGTAAAAACACCTGAGCCCTGTCTATTTTCAGATACACGGCTGTTGAAAAATGAGTATGTTTTGTAGAGTACCAGAGACGGCAGAGACCGAGCTTCTTGGTCTATAACAAATACTGCTGGAGAACATTAAGCAGCAATTCGCTGTTTCATTGGCAGGAAATAGGATGTTTTTGAAGTGTGACAACGTGTCTGTTTAAATTTTGATGAGACACAGGTTCACAAAAGGTAATAAGGGTTTGTTAACCGTCCTGGAGCGCTTGCTGCAGAGGTAGGTGTCTGTTTTCAGTGTCAGCTGATGGGAAAGGACATTTCTCAACCAGTGCCGTGGCACGTTGCTCATCGTTGTATCTGTTCCCCCCGTATTAAGTAGAGGGACAGAAAAGTGTGACTGGCCACTGAACGTTTCTCATGGCTGACCATTACATCGAAAATAAGCTATTCAAACCTGCTTGAGGTACGTGCTGGAAAGAGCCCTTAATTAAAACTCCGTTGGAATTAGAGGCTAATATGGGCCAGGTAGCTGAACAGCACTGCAGGGAGGGGAGACTTCTGGTATTTTATATGTTAATTTGTATGCTATAGAGCAAGCCCTGTCCTTTCTTAGTTGCCAGGGCTGATGCTGTTATGATCTGGCACGGGGCTTTCTGTGCACTGATTTCCACCTGCCTTTGTAAGGCTGCTATCCTGGTGGTCGAATGGTCCCTTTGGAGCAGATTTGTGCTTCGAGAGCGCGGTGGGATTGTCGGAGTCTTGCTGGGTCATCTCGGGCTCTTATTCTCGCAAGGTAGAAAGTGAGTTAGTAAGGTAGCTTCATTTCAAAGCCTAGGTGTCTTTATCTGCTTCTCGTCTTCTGCTGGGAACTGTTAGCAACATTTACCTTCTTTTTTCTCAGATGTCTGAGATGTACTTTGGACTGTTCCACATTTTTTGTTTGTGTAAAATACAGCAAAAACTGCAAACAGGAAGGATGTATGTGATTGCCTGCTGGTTATGAAAGCTCCCGTAAGCGCCAGCTTGGAACAAAGGAAGCACTGAAAAAGGCAACTGTAAAGAAGCAAAGGATTAATTTTAATGCAGTTTAGAAATTCCAGCAACTTTTTTCTGAGTGTAGAATAAACATTTTAGTGAATCGAGTGAAACAATCTGGAGGAAACAGGGATTTGTGTTCTTCTTGATGGAGTTGATCCAATTTTTAGTGGAAATTATCCTTCAAAGCTTTACTAAGGCCCGGATTCGAAAAAAGCAGCCCTTCATATCAAGCCTGTTCAGATGAATCATTGTTCATTATTTGTGTTATACGTTAATGCCTAGTTGCTTCAATCGAGCTAGATGTTCTGCCATATGCAAGCACATATTAGAGACAGTCTTTGCCAAGAGCCTTCTAGATAGCTGAAGTGGGGAAGGAGTATGGGAGAGGAGGAGGAAGGGAGTTTGGGTGATGAACCAAGCACCAACAGAGAATGCGATTTCCAAAAAAAACCTCCACTGAGAGTCTGCAGCAGAGCCAGTGTAAAAGCAAGGTTGCCTCCCCACACATCTTCCTCTAATAGCCCATCATCCGTGGACTCCCAAGCCGTTTGATTGCACCTACCTCTTCCTTGTACGCGTTTCCTCAGCTGGGAAATCACACTGTCTCTGAGCGTGATTTACTAAGGTTCAAATTGAAATGTCTTAAATAATGGCATCTGACTTGGTGGAGCTGTGCTGCTGTCCAAAGCGCCAGCGTAAAGGAGGTCACACCACATGCAGAAGAGTGTCACCTTCACAGCTCGGTTTCTTAGCCATTATTCCTGGACTCAGCAGTAGGCTTAGGAGGAGAACTAATAAAACCATCCCAGCAGTAGCAGATATACAGCGGCCCGAATGCACCACGTCTTCATTTGGTTCAGCATAAAATACAGTCTACAAATTTTATCTACATCTCCTCAAAGCAAAAATAAATAAATAAAATAGAGATTCCCCCACCTGTTATGCATTACTATACTTATCCTGTGCAATTGAGTCAAAAAGAGATGAAAAGAGGGTTAATTACCATATGTCAGTGTCTCAGATTCCACAGATTCTGGGAATTATGACACTATTCAAAAATTGCCGAAGATTCAGAAATAAATATTTTGCTTCTCATCAACAAGAAAGTTTGCTGTCTGGAAACATCCCATCCCTCCAGCACCTGAGATGTACCGAAGCAGTGGCTTTGCGTTGCGCCATACTCCTGGGTGGAAAAGAAAGCATTTGAGAACAGAGTCATTCCTGTAGGCGTATTCCATTGCATAGATTCAATGGGCCAGGCTCGTCACTGGGTGTTTTGCAATTAAGGAATTAAGACAGCAGAGGGTTTGGCCCATCTCTTCAGAAGTAAGAATCATTTATCATGACTCCATTGCCTGGTTCCTGCTGTGTCCCGGGGGGGGGGTCCGCACTCAGCCAGACGTGCAGGTGTGTTGGAGCGCTAGAGGTAGTTTACCTTTCATTAAAACTTCCAGTCTTGATTTGCAGGGGTTTCGAGGTATTACAGTGTTAGCGATGGACTGCCACGTTCAGACACTTGCCTTCTGAGTTTGGCAACAGGATGCGTCTGCCACATCATCTACTCTCTACTTCTTTTTTATTCATATTAATAATTTAATTTGTTCCCTAATTTCTGTAGGTCGTTATAAATAACTGCATAGTTTTTCTCTCCATTTTTGCTAGTTATAATGAGATGTTACAGTGACTTCATATTATCGTTCTTATAACTTCAGGAAGACAAAAACCACTGAAATAATAGCTTTCATTTTTGTAGCATTTTCATTCCAATTTCAGAAAACACAATGGTGGTGGATGCGCTGAAACACCCTCACTCCACTAACAGGGAAACTGAGGCACAGCTGAAGGCGGTGATTTGCTCGAGGCCCAAGTGGCCTGTGGCTCGGTTAGGAGCAGAGGTCTCGCCTCCGGACCTCAGGATCTCTCAGACAAACTGGGAAACTGTTAGGTGTTGTGGGCCCGCCCAGAGGTTTTCCAATCTCCTTTTTACCTTTCTTTCCACTGAAGAAAGGTGTAAAATAGGATTGCTTTCATGAGATGTGCATAAAGAAGGCAGCTGTTACCAAGCTCTGAATAGACCTGATTAATCAGATGTATCCACACCGGGATGTTGTGTGCCTTGTGTGTAATTTGCAGTTGTATGTTTTTAACTCTAGCACACCTTAAAAACCTCTCTGGATAATTCTCCGTAAGTCTTCTCCATCGATCATATGGAATTTTTCAGCTGAAATCTGCTTTCCATTTACTTTTCACCTTCAAATTGCGGTTCCCCAAGGTCCTTTATAGAGAACTATAAATTGTAGATAGACGTTTTTGATTCTTTTTATTCAAGCTTAATATCTTGCTCAGTTAGTGAACCCTTAGGAATTGCCGTGTGGCCCCTTATAACCGGGGTGGTAATAAAGTGGCGGATTTGCAGAAACCCTATAAAAATGTGTGCAACGGTAAATTGTATTTAGGCTACTACTGGGGAGAGAGGCATGAATGTACAATTATGAGAAGGATGTCCCTGAAGAGAGATTTCAATCCGTTGCCATAGTCTAAATCCTCTATCTTGCGGTGCACAAGGTAATTCAGGCATAGAGCAGAGGATTTTTTTTTTTTTCCTAAAGAGATTATATTACCCATCTCCTCTGTTGATGGATTTTATTGCACAGGTTCACTGAGAGTTTTATTATTGCATTACTTAATCTGTTTTTGAGGTTCCTGAAACATTTTAAATATAATAATGAGTTCAGCTGTATGCCTGCACTTGGCTCCTCTCAATCTGTTGCCAAGGCAGAGCCTGCGCCCCGGGTGAGCCAGCCAGCCCGGGACCCTGCGGCCGGCAGCGCTGAGCAAAGCCAACTGCTGTGGCGGATCCCTGAGCGCTAATTCCCCGGAGAACGGCATGAATGTTAAACAGACTTGTGGGATGTCGTCTAAATAACGGACTCCAGTCTGTTGCCTTCTCCCAAAATAGGGCAAGGGCATGGCAACGGTGGAGAGACGGCTGCGGGAGGTACCCCTGGTTGGCAGCCTGCTTCTGCCTCTGAAGTTTCTTGGGCCACATCTCGTTTTAAAAGCCAGCTGCTCAGATAACAAAGTGTGGTTAAGAGGCACGACACTTGTCATACCATTTTAAAGAAGCGTTGTGGTGTTATATTTAAAAAAAAAAAA
>VZTL01044386.1:344-15369 GCA_013400535.1 Scopus umbretta | reverse complement strand
GCTGGCCAGGAGAACAGTGAGTGAATTGATTTTAGTGCTCAGTTCTGCCTTTATTTTGCACAGAAGGTTGCTCCTCAGGAGTAAAAGATGCTGCAGCAGGTGAAAGTGATTTGCCCATCTGGCAGAGGATATAGGGAGTATTTTGAATCTGAACAAATACATGACAGTTTCATCATAAGAGCTTAACTGTGAATCAAGGAATTAATCTCATCCTGCTTAGCCTCTGTCCAAATAGAAGCGTGCCCAGTTTTGAAATGGAGAAGAAACCTATTGGATTGTATTGGATACACTGCAGAGAATGGGTGTTGTGAGGTGAGACTTCCTCAAGAAATCTGGACAGATGTAGAGCAAAAACAGCTTTGGGGAGTGATGGCTTAGCTTGAATTCATCCACTTCTTTTAGCTTCTTTTGCTGGAAATTCACTGCTTGCTAGAAGAGGCAAATAGTTGTTTTCCACAACTGGGATGTGAACAAACATACTTAGTAAAAATCTTAACCCATAAGAACATTTGGTTCATTTTAATACCTCTTTCCTCCCTCATCTTAGGTACAAATAAAAATATTTTTGCCTTGTAGTTCCAGCAGAATCCCCTGCTTGCCCTTCACAAGTATCTCTTGATTGGAAAAAACATATGAGTTTAGGAACAATTTTAAAAAAAAAAATGAGCAAACTGCTCACTATGTAGATCATATCTGGCAAATTAATCTAATTTCTAATTCTAATTACCTCCAAGATGTATAATGAAATCCCACATAATACTTGACAAATGCAAAGACTGACATGTGGATATTTTTCCATGTCAAACTTCTTTCTCACCTCACAGGAGCTGTTGAATAAAGTGAGAAATAGTGCATGTGTCTCAGTATGAGCTGATTGAGTTTTTACAAATGCTCATTAAATCAGATGATGGAGGATAATACAATGAGTAGTGGGTGTTGGGAACTGTTTGAGTTCTGTCATGTTTCTATATAAAAATTTGATAAGCATTGTGAGACTGTTCTGAGAGGGAGGCAAAAGCTCTGTGCTGTGGGTGTCAGGGGCTTTGGAGCCACAAAAAAACAAGTTCCACTATTTCGTGCAGTGCTGAGCTACTGCTAAAGCTGATAAGACCCCTACATTTTTAGATGTCTGTGGTTTTTTGGAGTAACTAATTTGCAGCATCTTGAAGGGGGATTTTCAGAGATGTAATATCCTAACTGGAACTGAATTTGGGGACTGAAAAAACTGTAGTAAAGAGAACCCCCGTCAGTACCAAAACTGTAAATCAGTGTTGGAAAGGCTTTTGAAAGGCACCAAAGGATTCAGAACTAATTTAGACTGAAATGAGCTCAAATCTTTTGGCTTGGATATCTCGGTCTGTATTTCTTTGCTGTGATGACATACTGTTTCCAGTTGCATCTGTGTCTGGAGCCCTTTCCTTTGAAAGATGTCACAGATTTGAAGAACAAGGTGTCATAGTCCGTGGGTCTTCCAGCAAAACTTTGAGGCTACAGCATTGCAGATGGCTACAGCCAGAAGCCAGTTTGTACAGCTTGGAAACTGTGATGCCTCAGGTATGTTCTCTGCTCTGTTAACTATCTCACAAAGGGCAGGTGTGATGCTGTTTAAGTGGGAGCAATTCACAGTTTGAGTGCAATTGGTGGATAGCGCCAGGGGAAGGAATATTCTGTATACTGGTGAGACAGCAAACATAAGAATTAACTGAACTTCAATACATCTTTCAGTGGTCTTAGACATACTAAGGCATCCTAATTCTTCTCGCTGCTACTAACATCTCTTAGCAGTATACTAACAGTAAGGTATTGACTTTTTTAATGTAAAGAATGTTTTCAGAGAGTGCTGGATGTTTTGCAGATACTGGGTCGGGAGCACACAAGCCCTGTGTGGACAAAGGAAGGAGACGGTGCTGGAATATTTCCCATTTCTCACCCCTCCTTTTTCATTAGGGAAATGGCAGGTTGGCTTCTAGTAGATGCAGTGAACACTTACTCCAGTGGACTTGAAAAGGATGAGTAGCTTATAGGTCTTGGGGGAATCTTACCAGGTTGAATATTATGCACTTCTCCTTCAGGAGATATATCATGACTTAATTACAGAAGAGTAGATCAGCTGCAATATTGTGGTATCAGCCATTTGAGGTATGAGCCAACCATTGGAAATGCTTATGGTAGTGATGGGAGTGTCCTACTTCCCTGTCTGGGAATGATACCATTTTGTATGCTGGAGCAGGGAAGATGAATTCATGCCCCCCTTTTTGATTTGTATCAAAAGAGACAAGGGCGACTGACACAGTCATTTGTTGTACTTTGACTGAACGGGTGTTGTGTCCTAATTGGCATCATTAATTTTAAAGCATTTTGTTTCTTGCAGTTATCTAGTCATGCCAATTTGAGTGCATTAAGCAATTCCTTAATGGAAATTTACTTACTGTTAAAATCTTTTGTTTAGATCTGGTGCTTTGTTTGCTTAAGCTGAATGAAGCAATGATCACTTTGGTCTCCTAAAAAGAAATATTAGCTTTGAGGAAAATAAGAAATTACTTTCCTCTTAACAGCAGCTCCCTTCCATTTCTGCTTGTTTCTCTTTCCTATTTCCTCTGAAGTTCAGAGGTTTCATAGTCTGAAGTGATGGTCATTTGGGAAACACTTTATATAGAGAGGTAGGAGTTGAATGTTTCTGTCTCTGATAAAATAAACTTCTCTGATTTCTTTTTAAGGAGAATATTTCTCTTTGTTTTTTGTTCCCCTCTGGGAGAGATTTTTGAGCTGTAATGCTCTAAGAATGTATGGCTGAATTATCTGCTGCTGCTCTGATTTCCGTGGAGTTGGGCCAGCAGAGACTTTGGCCCACTGTTTGTCTACGTTTCTCAGAAATGCTTCTCTGAGCAGATTTGCATTGTTTCCCCGTGGAAGGCTAACTCCACTTAATGTATTAATCCAGGCAAGTTTGTAAATGCAAGAACCATATGGCAGAGTGTATATATGGGAGTGAAAGCTACCTCATGTTCAATTCCTTTAACAGGTTTTGTAGTGTGTGAAACAGTGGTAGTAACCCTTCCACCTTCATCTAGTTATAGGGATCTGATAGTTGTTTGTCTGACACCTGAATGTCTGTGTCTTCTCCCCCTGCAACTTTTGAGTGCAAAAAATGACTTCTAACATATAACAGGATCAAACCAACTCAAGTAGTCAGAGGGTTTCCCACTTGGATGTAGTGAGGCTGAATCTGACCCATAATGAATGAGCTGAAGAAACAAGCAGGTGCTCATTGTACAGTAGCTTACTTCAGCTCAGCTATGATATACTCATAAATCTTTTATAAAGATCATGTCTTGTAATAACTAGGGTGAACTGAGGCCCACTGGCTTCTGTGGGTTTTATGTCTGGTATTTGTTACTGGCATAAGTCATTTCAGGACACTGCATCTTGTTGGAAAAGTAACAATTTGTTATGGAAAATTTGGAGGCATCTTTGTGTCTAAATCCACATAAAAAGCTCAGCTGGGAGGGGCTTGCATGGTGTATTGCTGTTGTTGGACACTTGCAAAGCAGAGAAATCTCGCCATGCTTGCAGCTTTAATCCACAAGTGCTGGGACACCTGCATGATGTAAACATATGATGTCCTTCATTGTAAAGTCATGCAACTTACCAAGCTCTGAGCACTCAGCTATGTGTGATCAGCCAAACCGTGAAGTCAGGCCCATGTTACCACACTTTCCTTGAGCCAGTATTCCTCCTCGGTGGGACTTCTGTGGCTTATTACAGGACGCAGTGCTCATGACTGAATAAGGTGACACACTTGGATTGAGTGGCAGTGAAGGAGAGCACTTCTGTCCTTGGAATAACAAAGGGAATCGCAGACAGTTAAACCTGCATCCCCATTCCAAAATGAATGGGTCACAAGCAGCATGTGAGCTCCAGTGCATGCAAACTTCTATAGGTATCTGACTTCCTTGGAGCCCCTACTTTATAGGGGATTACAATGCAGGAGTCTTGCCTCCAATCCTAAAGCACAGCTCAAAATTCAGGTGTTTGGATCCACAAAAAATATATTGCACTGGGGTCAGGGAGAGGTTCTTTCCATTTCTGCAGCTTTTGGACGTTGTTGCAAATACCAGGCTGCTTGACTGCATATCTTCCTGAGAACAGACTGAGCTGTTGGCCAGTTCAAATGTCCCTTTTTGCACAACTGGCAGTGTGTCTCTGCTTGCTTATTAGATGTAGAACAGTTGTGGCATCTCTCCCTGCTTTGGACAGAGGCACAACATGGACTTGTGGCTCTGTACAAAAGGCCACAGCCTTACTGACAATATGGATCATATGAGTCACTGAAGAATAATAATATTCCAAGCTGTCTGTGCAACTGTGAGAAAGATTCTGGTATGAACAGTTTTCTGAGTGCTAGCCCGACTGGATCCATCCTTCTGTGCTGTTTCCCATTGTCTGCTGTTGCAGACAGACTTAAGAGTAGCTGACTGCAGAGCTAAAGGGAGATTTCCAAAGTGCTCCTAAAAGAAAGACCACCCAAAATTCCGGCCCAAAGATAGGAATAGTAATTAGGGATGAATCCTTCTGCAGATAAGAAGAAAGGTTATGGCCTACTAGTGCTTAGAACAACCTTATTCTCATCCTTTTTTGGAAATTTTTTTCTTGGTCATGCTGGTAAGGGGTACTTCTGCTGGGGACTTGAATAAGTAACCAGAAGACTAGAGGCAGATGTGTCTGTAGGATCTGCTACAAATTGTTCTTCCAAAAGGTGTGCTGAATACTTGTGTGACTGAGCAGCCCAGAAAGCCTGAAGTGTGTGGGTATAAACCCACTGCTTCCCAATCTGTCCATCTCTTTGTCAAGCTTCAGTAAGAGATGGAGAAGGAAGAGGCATGATGATGAGGACAATGTTATGATGCAGTGGATCTGTGCACTAAAGGGCTATTCTAAAGCAGACTGGAGGGAAAAATCCCTTCTCCTTCAGTGGAGTCTGTGTAGACAAGGTACAAGCTATTTTTTTTGCACCTGTGCTAGTTCAAGAGCAGGAATAAGTCTGGCCCACTAGGTCTGTCCCCAGAACACCGTAATCATTTACCATAAAACACCAGCCAATGGAGCTTCCATGAAACACACTCTGAATAAATATTTTTTTCTCCTTCGTCTATTTCTGTAAAAAGGGTCTTTTGATGAAAATATCATTAGTATGTTTGAAAAAACCATCCCCTGAGTAGTTATTTACTGAGTCTTTAAATACACAGGCTGAATAATTGACTCCTATGAAAGCACTGCCACTGTAGACCAGGCAGAAATGCCCCTTGTCTCAGCCTGGAGGCTCCAGTCATTTCCTCCCTGTGCTGCAGACGGTGAGGTGGCTGCGTCTGCGTGGATGCCCAAGGGGGGAACCTCTGCCACCACTCCCTGCCTGACCGACTGGAGTAGGACACAGCCAGCGTCTCAGGCCTTGCCCCTTCCTGTGCACCGTGTACCTGGCTGTGCTCAGATGGGGAATGAGGTCTTGAAAGACAAGCGACACTGTGAAACCTACAGAAGATGTTGAGGGGAACTGGGAGTTTTCAACACCCTGTCCCTCTGGTAGTGCATAGGGCTGGAGGAGTTCTTGTCCATCAGTGTTGAGGTGGGCTTTTTGTCAGACAATAACTTTGATGGAATTTAAGGAGTTTCAATGCAGCCTGTGTTGTATCCCCTGGTGTCTCTGCCCAGAGAGGGCAGGTGGTGTGGTGGTGTTCCTCTCTCCCATCTAGCTGAGCACTCTTTTAAAAAGCCTGAGGCAGTGAAGTATAGAGGTCACCATCTATAATCAGCAGGATGGTCCCCACATTGAGATCCTATTCAAAGTGAAGAGTAGTATGGGAACTATATCTTGGGTGTAAATTTATGTAACAGCTGACTTGGCAAAAACTATTTCAGAATGTGCCTTTTACTGAACATGACCTGTTTTGCTGCAAGCCAACTATATGTACATATATATTATATATACAAATAGCTTTGAAGCTGAGAGGTTGATGAAAGGTTACCATATAAGCAGCTGATAAATCCTTGACCCATTTCACATATCACTGAGCTTTTTATGGCTTAAGGAGCTGTAAAATATCTGTGAATCCTGATGACCAGCAACATATGAGATGAATAGCCAGCTCATACTGGAGGGTGAAGTAGGAGCCAGTAAATGGAAATGGTCTTGGTTTCTTTTGCTGTAGGTGTTACAGATGTTCTTTCTGCTCATGTTCTGCATTTCCTGTAATGCCTTGGGGTGCTGCAAGATATTGGTTGTGAGTAGTTGAAAGGTCTTGTTAGCCAAGAATTGATCAGGTGGTGTTATCCTGTGTTTGTCCTTACTTAGGAAAGGATGTGGCTGGGTGTGTGGACGGAAGTGTACAGCTCTATCTGTATTGTCAGTGGGAAAGAAGATAAGTTGCAGATTCTCCAGCTCCCACCTCTGTAGCATCATGCCCTGTCTCTGCATGTAGCTAGTATTATGCATGTAGGGCTCATTCTCTCTCCTGTCTTCTGTCTGTTTTTTGGGGGGTATTGGTATGCTAAATTCTGAGAGGAATTGAGTTTGTGAGTGGAGTTTTTAAGTTTTACAAGCTGTACACCATATTTAGAATAAGTATTTTTAGCTACAACTATATGGCTATCATTCCCTGAAGTTTAAACTAGATCAGATGAATTCAGAAGTAATCTTGTTCTTTCGATGAAAACCACAAAATTCTGATGGGCTAAATGAACTAGGTGTCTCTTTGTTTATGCATGCAATACACAAACTGAAATATATTGGATGTACTAAGAATCATTTAGTTCTCCAAGTCTCTGAGATCCTTTAAAAATTGCATGTACTTCCAGCAAGACAGTGTTTAAAAAAACAAAAACAAAAACAAAACACCACCACCAAACAAACAAACAAACCCCCAAAAGTTGCCTTTTTTAATCAGTGTCAGCCTGCATCTTTAAGTGCCTAGAGTAGCTCTTAACTTGGTCCTGTGCTCCAGAATCTTTAAGATTTAGATGCCTGCCCCTGCCTTCTGGTGCTTAATGCAGTCTAGAAAAAAGAGACTCAGGGTCCTAAATCAAATGATGCTTACTGAAATATGAGTTTTTAGCCAAATGCTAACCTCCAGAAGTTTATTTTATTTTTTTTCTATTGTGGATAAATAATTATTGATTTATCTAGAACCAAAACAGTTCTGTAGTTGATTCAGTTGCCTGTCTAATAATTCATCTTGATTGCTTTTTCTATTATTATGAATATTTTTTGATTATTCAACAGAGTTTGGTACTTTCAACACAATCTTAGCAAAGAGTTTACTAGTGTATTTTGGCTGTTTTCTCCATTAACAAAGAAGTGCTATAATGGTGCTATTAACAGTCCTGCAGTGTCAGAGCAACGCAAAGTCTCCAGAATCTATGAGTAAGCTTCGCTCTGCATATTTAAACATAGTATGGATAAAAATGTTGACTATGACTGTGCTGTTGAAAAGGTGATGGGAACATTTTGTAATGTGTAATCACTTTCATGGTGTATTTTCAGGGAAATACTTGGTAAAAGTCTTAATTTATCAATATATTACTATCATGCACATGTTGTAACCAGGAACCTTTTGAGGTTTAATGATATATTAAGTCTTTCTGCATGATTCTGGGAAAGGTTATTGAACAGATCCCTTTTATGCTACCAGTGCAATGCAAAGAGCTGTTAGTCTAAGCTGGCATTCAGTTCTTCACATTTAAACTCAGGGAAGGAGTGTTTGAACCAAACCTCTTTGTATAAATAGTATCTTGCTTTCTCAATACTCTCAAAATCCACTTAGATGCATACCCTAAGTTATAGTGGACTGAACTGCAAACCTCCAACTTCCCCTGTGTCTCTGACTCATCTAACTCTGGAGCTAGATTTGCGTGGGTAGGAACTGCCTATTTTAAACATGTATTTTGAAATGTGTGGTTTAAGGGATAGAAATTGTGCCTCTGGCATTTTTCATTTCCCATAGTTCCCAAGCTAGTCTCTTAATAAAATAATATTGATCATGTTTATATTCAGAGTGTTAAGGGGAGCATGGCTTCTTATTCTCCTCTCTCCAGCTCATCTTCAGGCCACAGTGGTTGTCCAGCAGTGGCAGCACAGCAAATATTGCTCTCTCATGCTGTGTTTGAACACTTCAATGCCCTTTTCAAAATATCATTTCCATTCATGCTGTCATGCAGACAGCACTTATTCATGTACTTATTCATGAAACTACCTATTCTGTTGCTGTTTCCATGGCAAAAGCAGATGTGCATTTTCTGCTGTTTAAAAGCTCGGTGTGCTCAACAGAGCCCAGAAGAGCCACATGTCCCATTCCCAATGTGGGCCCTTTTAGTTCTTTTAAGTTACCTTGAAAATGTTTTTTGTATTAATATAGCTTTTATCTTAAAGTAACAAAGCTCATGGTCACAGGAGACTGTGGATAAGATGCTCAGCAAAGGGGACAACCTCTATCTCTTCCTTATAGTAGGCAGGGTATCAGTCATCCCTTAACATCAGTGTTACATTGCATGAAGCAGCGTCTGCTTGAGAAACCACTGGAACTGCCAAAAAAGATCAAACCAGAGACTAGTTGGTATGAGGTTTATTGAGTAAGCCCCCTGCTCTGACTGGGTAAGGAATAAGCTGCTTCCCATATTGCCAACTGTTTTTTGAAGAGGATCTCCTGAAAGGAGGCTACATGAGTTTGTATATATGGGGGGAAAATGAGCAGAAACAGTATTAGATGTAGCAATTGTTCTTAAGAAAATGCAACAAATTGAGCATCAGGCTCAATGGGCAAAATTACATAACTTATCTAGGAAGACATCAGAAGTGGAGAGGTCTATAGGCTAATGTATGTCATAACTTTGTTGGCTTTGGGAGCTGCTGGCTGTGATAGGAGTGCAGCTGAGTGTTGGTGCTAGTATTGCTCATTAGCACGTGTATGCTATGACTTAGGATCCTTTACATCTAACACAGATGTCCTTGCCAAAGTTGGTGTATAACCATACATTCTGAGCTGTCACTTATCAATGCAGACAAAACTAAGCCGGGCTAGATGCTAAATTTAAAGCATTATTTAAAATTTAAAGATTATAATAGTACTTGCTATAGTTGTAGGCTTCCCACAGTACTAAGGAAACGTATGACAAATCCAAGCCAACTGTTTTTCCAGATTTTGTGCCAGAGTTCAGTTTGCATAGGTGGCAGTATTGGAAACTCTCCAGAGAAAGCTCTTTATCTGACCATTCATTTCTACTAGCTGTTCTCATCTTGAATCCCACTCAAGCTGAGTCTAAACCTGCCATTGCTGAAAAGACCAACCACTCTGCTATCCAAAACAACCCACTAGTTTCAAACCTACCGCAGATTGAGACAAGCGAGTCTCAGATAAAGGCAGAGCTGGGCTTTTCCATTTCCTCTGCTTATCAGAGTGAAAAGCCCTTTTTTAACAAGTTGAATTCATCCAAAGGAACTAAAAGGAGAATATGGATTATTGGCTGATTGCTTTCTGCACAAACATGTAGGCTTTCACCATTGCCATGGGCAAGTAGAATATCACGTATTGTGCTGAAGCCTACCCACCAGGCAGATAGGTTGGTAAATGTGAGTTTGTTTGTGGATTGTTCTTGCTTCACTTCAGACTGTTTGGAGGTGAGAGAGGGGAGAGAGCTGTAATTAGTTACCTCTGCCCTTGGGAATTTTGTCTACACCTCAGCTGAATGACTGACACCTCTGAGTAAGAGCACCGAGCAATTAATAATAAACTTTGTAATGAGTTCTCAGACAAAAGGTCTGTTGTAGTGAAACTTTGGGGAATTGGGCTGTTGTCCAATATCTGAAGATACTGAATACTCTGGTTCCACAAATAATACAAGAAAAATTCTGGAACTCTTCTATCATATAGTTACTTTTCTAGAATATACATATATACACATACCTATATAGAAAAAAAAATTGTGATAGTTTTACTTTTTGAGCAGTTCTACCAAGTGGCCACCCACTCTGAGCCAGTCCTTTTCTGGCAACCAAAGCTCTTGGAAGCTAAGTCTTTCGATCTGGGGAGCAATTTTAGCAGTCTTGGAAACATGACCAACTTCTTTCAGACCAATATCTTCTGTCTGTAGCTGGAGGGACCCAGCAAAGATGGCCACAACTGGGGTCACCTCTGAAATTCAGGGTTGTGAATGGGGATGATTAGAGATGGGTAAATCCATAAGTGGATAAAGGTGAAACAATGCCCAGCAGATTGAAACCTCTTGTGCACTGTATGCCTTGAAAGCAGTAGTTAGTGCTAAGCTCTCTTAAAATTCCTGAAGCCACCAATTGTATAAAAGCTTGAACAGCCTCTGAATGAAAACCTTTGACTGATGTTCTGTTATATTGGAAAACAAAGGAAGGATCAAAATCTCATGACTATGAAAATATCCTGAGTATGTTTAAGCATTTTGAAGGCTGAGGTTCCCCTTTCCTCCAGAGAATATTATTACTTTCTGCTGAATTTTGAAAAATCAGACCACACCACATCCAAAAAGAAAAGCAGCTAATAATTCGGGGTGAACTGACTGATCTCAGATGTGGAGTCCTATGTGCAGAATTGGCTCCCATGGGATTCCCACTGAAGAGGGCTCCTGACTGCAACAGTAAATGTAGTTTGAGGCATTCAGTTACTGAAATTCTCATTTTCATTACAAAGTAAGAGCCATTGCATCTTCTGTATTCACTTGGCTCCCTGTATTTGCTCAGTCTGTTTCTTTGTTATATTTTAATGGTTGTAGTAGTCACAGTGAAAACCCTAAAGAATTTGAACTAGTGGGGAAGGAAGAGCTGTGTTGGAGTGAAAGAACAGCTGTGTTGTACAATCCTAATATAATGTGGCTACCTCTGACAAAAGTCACTTTTTTGCCTGCTATATGTAGAGCATGGCTTTTAGGTTATAACATTGTGAAGATGCTAATTAGTGTTCAACAAAAGTCAACAGACTTCTAAATTGGGAAGACCTTGATAATGAGCTGGTGTTAGCTGACAACACATTGCCATTCAGTCAGCAGGCTGGGACCTTTGATCACATTTATTCAAAACAGCTGAGTTCACCATTTTAGACGACCCTATCAATTTACTAATTTTGTGAACTCAATAGTGACTTCTCTTACCACCACAGCTCTCTGCCACTGATCTTTTCACTTGTAGATGGCAGTTAAAGATCACTATTTTTTGAAGTGTCCTTTGTAGTTATATGTTAGACTTGCAGTTAAAGTATTTAAATACATACTTAGGCTTATGCATGTGACTGCCCTATTGACTTCACGGAGATTACTCATGTGTTAGGCATATGTTTAGGTAACTCATGTGTTAGGCATATGTTTAGGTAACTCACCAAATTAAACTATCAATAAACCCAGTTTTCTCTGTTCTCTAGTCCAGGAAGCAAGAACTGTGCAAAGCTGGAAGGCGTTACCAGTTAGAAGTGAAGGGACCCCTCTGTTAGAGGCCTTGTAAGTCTGGGGTTAGAAAATTAAGCTGAAGCATAATAGGAGTATCAGCATAAGGTGGAACTTGCCAGTAAGAAGTGAAATGCTGACAAAAACAAATATCCTTACAAACCTGTGCAGCTGGATTGATTGGAAAGCTTGATTACTCATCCTTTCCTGTCTAGACAGACCTAGTTTTCAGATTTTGTTTAAAAAGCTAATACTTTTCATGTTTGATGGCTGTCTTGGTGCTGGGGTGAGGTTTCGTGAATGACTGTCAATACAATTGGAATTGGAGTTTGGGAAAGTATTAGTAAAATGGCCTTACCTTTTGCTGTAAGCTTAGTGGAAGAAATACTCTTTTCTCCATGGGGATATAAAAGAGAAGGAACATCCCCCGCCTCCTCTTCAGAGTCCAATTATAGTGAATGCACTCAGCATATTCTAGGCTGGCATATTTGGGAAAATCGTGTTGCATTTGCCTATAAACAAGAAACATTGCATCATATGAGGTCATGACATAAACCCGAACAAAAGCAAGACTGTCAAAGGTAACAGATGTATGGAGAAAGGCAAGTATGCTAAGTTGTACCTGGAAGACTTTTACAACTTGGGGATAGCATAGCTTGTTTAAAACTATAAAGGCAGAAGGTGACCTGTGTAACCTAGGCCCCAGGCTTTACATTGTATGATGATGATGAAGCTGTCCACTTACTCAGTGCGTGCCCAGGCAAGGTAAAAGACTTATTTTTCCCCTTCCATCTGTTACTCTGATTGCAAAGTGATTTCTCATTATTGATGTGGAAAATGGGTAATGAGAAACCACAGAGCTGGCTGAGTGCTGAGCAATCCTTAAAGGTGGCCACTTGTTGGTAGTCCAATCACTTACATGTGGGTCATCAGAGCTGAAGACTCTGATTTGAACCAGTCCAATGTCTTTTGGTAGACTTCAACAGATTCAAGGGAAAAGAACATGAGACATTGATTTGACATTGTGAAAACTTTGAATTTTGATGGAGAAAGGGAATTCAATTTATGGGTTTTTGTTTTCCCTTGATATAATCAGGTCAAAATGGTAAGAATTTTGCCTTCAAATTTCATATTCCAGAATAGGTCAAACTGTTGACAAACTGTTCAGCTTTCATTCTCAGCTTTTGTTCTCATTTTTCAACATCTTGTAATATCTGTTAAATGGCTGGCCAAAATGTAAGGAACCTGGAAAAACTGAAAATAATCAGGCTTTGTGCTCAGACCTTACAGGTGAATAAAGAAGCATGATGGCATTTATCAAATGGGTATTTTTAGGAAAAATAATATGGCTATAAGAAACCTATCTCCTAATGTTGCGCATTTCAGAGCTTTCAGAAAAAGGAGTAAGAGAGTAGTTGTGGTTATTTACTCATGAACTAGCACAGCTAATCAATATAAAACACAGTATTAACTTAATGCTCAGTGCTGCCCATTGCTGTATTAACTTCTGAAAATATTAGACAGTGATTTACCTTTTGCAACCCAGCCAATATTGAAGTCTGAGTTAGGGACACCTGAGTACGCTTCCCACTTCAAATGCTGTTGCTTTAAACCGGTAAGGTTGAGAATAGGAGAAATTAGGTCCTTTAAGCAGAAGGGAAACCCCAGGCAAATCTAAGATACAGATTTGTAGAGTCTCCAACTCTTACACTGGAAGAGAACAAGGGGTGCAAATTATCTGCAGAGATCAATGCTGAAAGGGCATGCATGCCTACAGCAGAGTTGAGTGCTAAACAAGAATCTCAGTCCAGCACTTAACTGGATGCTCTTTCTAGGTAGCTTGTACTTCTTAAGCCTAGTATGAAGATCACTGAGACATCATTATATGAGAAACGCAGCAGAATACTAGACATGATGCTGAGCCATACCAGAGTGTGAGCTGACTTCATTAATGGTCTGGTTCTGACTTGTCTTCACTGGCTACAGATCTTAGTAACTCCCTACTGCCAGTTTCAGATGTTATATCTCCAAGTGTATCTGATCCTGAAAGTGACCATGGAGAGAAGCTTTAAACAGGTATTTGAGCTGTCCCTTCATCTTTTATGAAGAGTGTTACGCTAAGTGCTCTTTGGCTGCTGTTTCAGGGAGCTGGTATAAGCAAAGTGGTAAGGAGCCCATTTTAATAGAGCTGGACTCGTTAGCATTCCAGATGCTGAAAATGTGCACAGCTGAATCACTGCCAAAGAGCAGGCCTTCTCATCTGTGGCTTTCTGCTGGCCTAAAAATAAAGTTCAAACTGACTTTTTAAAAAATCTCACTCTATGTATACCTATATAAACATATATATTTACATATATATAAACACACATAATGGCCAAGCTGGTGTTTGCCCATCGCCTGCTTAAAGATGAAGTTCTGCTCTGTCGTTTGCTGGTGGACAGTGTCTGATTGCAAGAACTATGTTCACATCCAGGTCTTGAGGTGACAAGTTAGGTTTGCCTCGCAGCACAGTGTTGAGATGCTGTGCTTGTTCCTGAGCTCGAAGAGCAACTGTCATTTAGAGTACCATATTGCCTTGGTTAATATGGCTCTATCTCCTCTGTGACCAGGCTGGCATTTCATCATGTATATGCAAATCTAACTTCTAGTGAGCAAGAATATTTTGAAAACCACCTTCTTCAGTAAAAGATGTAATAGATGATTGTATGGAAATAGCAACTCAACTGGGGTAACAAAAAAAATTGAATGATGCTAAGAACTACCAGGACAGGGAAAAGAATAAACCAAACTTACAGCAATGTATAGACCCCCAGCACATACTTGCTTTAAGAACTGCATGTGGTATTTGATACTCAAAAATAAAAGAATAGAGTATACAGAGAAGAACAAAAATAGATGAAGGGCATGGAATAGCCTTTGTACCAGAGGTGACTGAAAGTATTATTTGCTTCAGTGTGGAAGAGATGAACAAGAAAACTGCCTTCAGCTTCATGGCCTGCAGGGTGAAGATCAGTGGGGAAGGCTTAGTTGCTCATGGTTTAAAAAACAGAGGCATCAAATTAAATTACTAGCTAGATTCTTCAAAATGAATGAGAAGTGGTACTTTTGTTACACAACATGTGAATCAGGTGTGGAAGTCATTGCCAAAAGTTGCCAAGCAACTAATGAAATCCAAAAAAGGCTTTAGAGAAATTACTGCAGAGAAGATTTATTGGGGACTATTAAACACAAAGTCAGCTTAAGCATGCAGACTCTGGCACCAGAAGCAGCATCGCCAAAAACTGAGAGAATAACGGGAGGTGTTGCTAAATGCCTGTCCTTGTATGCTTCCTTATGTAGCTGGCTGCAGCAGTTAGAGGGAGGTTATTGGGCTTGGATGGTCCTGTAGTATCACCATGGTATGCAAGTCCTCCAAGACAGGTAAAAACTTCCTGATTCAATAGGCTGAAGCTGAAAGGCTGGCTTCAGTGTTGCAGAACTAACCTAAGAGACATTGTAACCCCTGAGCCACAATTTGGATTTCTATCCTCTTTGCTTTGAGGAACTAGTATTTTTTTTTTTTTCACCAAAA
>VZTL01044383.1:0-10060 GCA_013400535.1 Scopus umbretta | reverse complement strand
TGGTGAAGGGCCTGGAGAACAAGTCTTATGAGGAGCAGCTGAGGGAAGTGGGGTGGTTTAGTTTGGAGAAGAGGAGGCTGAGAGGAGACCTGATCGCTCTCTAGAACTTCCTGAAAGGAGGGTGCAGTGAGGAGGGTATTGGTCTTTTTGCCCAAGTAACTAGTGATAGGACAAGAGGTAACAGCCTCAAGTTGCACCAAGGGAGGTTTAGATTGGATATTAGGAAAAATGTCTTTCCTGAAAGAGTGGTGAGGCATTGGAACAGGCTGCCCAGGGAGGTGGTGGAGTCACCATCCCTGGAGGTGTTCAAAAAAGGTGTAGATGTGGCACTCCAGGACATGGTTTAGTAGACACGGTGTTATTGGGTTGATGGCTGGACTAGATGATCTCAGAGGTCTTTTCCAACCTTAATGATTCTATGAATCTATGATTCTATGAAATATTTGTTGAAGATTATTAAATACATGTAAACATATGGAGCTCAGGAGGATCTAAGATACATTCTTTCTCTGCTGGGATCTGAATACAGTATTGTCCTCTAAGGTAGATGGAGCAGAGTGCTTCCCTCTATGGTTTGGAGGAGATTTACAGCAAATGAAAACCAAGCACCTAAACATCAAGAAAAGCAAAGTTATTGTTTGTGCTGCTGGCTTGTGTGGTGAGGGAACAGTCCAGAGAGTAGGAAGAGGAAGAGACCCTTATATAAAGAAAAGTGTAGGTGAAAAAACATAGCTGAGTGTTTTTGAACTCCACAGAATATAAGCAATAAGACTGGTGAATGACCTCTCATGTTTACAGTAGACCTGAGACATATCTACCACTTCAAACACCCGCTACCTAAAATGGTTTTCCAAAATATGAGCTTTCATTTTCATGATTTCTCAGGCAGCAAACTGGCTCTTTTCTCATATAATTAGTGTCTTCTCATATCAGTTAAGCAAGCAGATGGTCACACAGTTTGTACACACAGATTTCCAAATGTTCTTAGTGTTTGACTCTTGCTGATGGTCACAATCAACAACAGCAAATCGGATCCTCTCCAAATCGTGATAAAGCAAAATGACCGTTAAGTTGGATCAAAGGCAGTTATTCATTTAGGTTTAGTAGAGTGTTCATTATAGTAATTATAGTAATACACATTATATTACATAAATATGAGCACTGTGTTAATAGCCGAATTCTGCAACAATTCATTTAAAGGAACAGGAAAAAAATTCCAAGTGAGATATCTCACAATGAGACTGTCCACCTTGGGGCTTGCCATTTGCTCAAGTAACAAAGTAGTGGTTACTACCCTAGGTGACTGCACTGTGTAAAGTGTGGACAGATTCAGGGGTACAAGAAATCACCTGGGTCCCAATCAAGGTTGTCTTATGAACCAATAGTTGTGTTTTAAAAAACCCTCTTTTCTAAGTAGTTGAGTCATATTGCTTTTTGGAGTTTGAGGTAAACCTATTTCTATTTTCAGAATAGATATTTCTATTGTTTTCTCTTGTTTTAGGGATACTTTATATAAAAAGGCATTTGATTAGCATGTCAGTAGTTTCTAAGTGAATATCTCTATCTCCCTTTCTCTATATATATCAGTCTCTAGATCTTGTTGAATTCATAAAACTTGTAACATACCAGTAAAAAAAATCCTTTATGCAGGTTTTTGACTATAACTCCCAACAGTTCTCCCTTGGAGTCAATAAAAGTCCAAAGGATTTAAGAACATAAGAAATCTCCCTCTTGGTGAGATCAGTGGTGCATCTAGCCTAGCACACTATTTACAGAAGTAGCAATATGAGATGTTATTTAGTGAGACTATATGTTTGGTTTATTTCTTGGTTTTAATGATTAATAGAATGCATTAATAAATGCAATAGCATTTCATATATGATAAAGGAGCAAGAAAATTCTTTAAAGCAAGAAAATTCTTTAAACCAAGAAGACAGAATTACTTTGACTTTCCCACTGCTATTTATTAATTCAGTAAATGTATAAAATAAGGATTTAAATAAACATGTCTTCCCCATGTGTGTCAAAGTGTATAAGCCTTCTTGAGTGCTGGAAGTGCAAAGAAGGCTGACATAGGCCACAAAACTGTGAGAGAGAAAGCACAACTGCATTCACAGAGCGTCCTCTGCAACTGGCAGGAAATTCTATTTCCCTCCAGGAACGTGCAGTGAACCTGAAGCATTATTATGAACTCTGCACACAACTGGGGTCATGGTGATCCTGAAAGAAAATAATAAAAGAGAGTCAGCAGGAACAGCGGTGAGACTCTCTGTCTTCATTCCCAACAGGATTCCTATCTCTTTCCCTTGTTGTTAAGCACAGCCAAGACATTACTTATTCTGACCCGCACACCCGTGTGCAGCCAGAGCCTGCTTTGAACACATGCTCTGGGTACACAAAGGTACTCCAGTGTGCTACTCTGTTCACTCTCACTGCTGCTCCCCTTTCCTTCTCTGAATCCCAAATGAAAGGATAATGCTAAAGTCCTTCTCAATGACGGTTGACTTATTCTTCATATTGCCTAAGTCTTCCCCTCCCCGATGTAACACCACCCCCCGCCCCCAACATACACACACTCGAAAATGCAAGAACTGCGGTGACGTTCTGCTAGGAGCTTTTTGGAGTTGTTTGTTTTGCTTTCCTTTGCTTTGGCTGAAGAGAAAAGGCAAAGACGGGTACCAAAAGGAGTATTTTCCCCAACAGGGAAGAAAAGGATAGTATTGTAGCCTCCTTGACTTAAACACCAGTGGAAAAAACAGAGCACAACAGCTGCGTGAAAGTGGTGGTAAAAATAGGATGATTACAGTAGTTGTGATAGTATCACAACTGAAGACTGTAAAGAGAAACTGGAGCTGCTTTAATTTCTTCACTTGTCCAAAGCAATTTCCCCCTACCCTAAGACCTAATTCTGATACAGATAGGTAGCAGTGAAGAATAGTTTCATTAATATGTGACTCTGTGTTAGAAATGCTTCATCTCGCTGAGTCATAGCAAGCAAAAGCTTGCTGATTACATCGTCATCTGCCATGAGAAAAGAGCAACACACAAGGCAGCTGGTATCTAGCATAATAGCTAGAGAGTGAACAGAGATGCTCTGGAGTGCTCTTTAGAGCAGAATATTCAAAATCACCTTTTGTAGGAGCTCATGTCTCATCACGGCATCTCTAGGGAAAGATGAACAAGACTAGCTTCCCAAGTCAGGTGGTGTGACTCTTTACTGTAGTTACACCACACTGGGAACACCCTTAGACCAAACTAATTCAAATTACAAATCGTCCTCTTGCCTCTGCTAGTCACTGACTGAAAAGAAGTTATCTCATGGTCTTTGTGTGAAGCAGATTTTTTTACCTTTTCTGTTTTTAACCACAAAGCCTTTTACTTACATTTGTGAGCAGTGGCAGGAGAGGGGAATAAAGCTCTTCCCACTCTTCCTCATTACATGGTGGGTAAGCATCACCTGTTTTCTGTGCTTCAGACAGTGGGAGAATGAATAGACCTGAATATGTGTCTGTAAAGATGGCACGGAGCTCTGAATAGACTGGGCACTGCAGCCCTAGAGTATGTGTTTGGGTTTTGTTTGTTTGGTTGGTTGGTTGGTTTTCTGTCTTTAGCTGATAGTTCTGAAAACTAAAAATAGAGTCTGAAAGAGAGTTTATTTTCTCTTCATTATTTATGACCAGCTGTAGTGGGTTTATATGGAAAAGTTTTGGTAGCGTGGGGGCTACATGTCCCATAGAGCCAACGCCAGCCGTCTCCAAGGCAGACCCGCCACTGAGCCCATCAGCGATGGTGTTAGCACTTCTGGGATAACATAGTTAGGAAGGGGAAAAAACTGTTGTGTGACTCTACAGCTGGAGAGAGGAGTGAGAATGTGTGAGAGGAACGACCCTGCGGACACCCGGGTCAGTGCAGGAGGGTGAGGAGGTGCTCCAGGCACCGGAGCAGAGATTGCCCTGCAGCCCCTGGGGAAGACCCTGGTGAGGCAGGCTGTCCCCCTGCAGCCCACGGGGGCTCATGGTGCAGCAGCCAGCCACCCGCAGCTGTGGAGGCCCCCATGCCGGAGCAGGGGAGGAGTGTGAGGAGTCGTCCCCTGAGGAGGAAGGAGCGGCAGAGAGGAGGTGTGAGGGACTGACACAGCCCCCATTGCCCGTCCCCCTGCGCCGCTCGGGGGAGGAGGGAGAGAAATGGGGAGGGAAGCTGAGCCCGGGAAGAAGGGAGGGCTGGGGGGAAGGGGTGCTAGGATTTTATTTCTCATTACCCTGCTCTGATTTGACTGCTAATAAACTAAACTGATTTTCCCCAAGCTGATCCTGTTTTGCCCATGAAGGTAACTGCTGAGTCATCTCCCTGTCCTCACCTCGACCCACAAGCCTTTCATTATATTTTCTCTCCCCTCTCTAGTTGAGGACGGGAGTGATAGAGCAGCTTGGTTGGCACCTGGTGGCCAGCCAAAGTTAACCCACCACATCAGCTCACAATATTCTAATATTCTTCAAGCCACACTCACTGAGTTCATTTGGAAACTTTGACAATGTCTTTGGAAATCCACATTAGATTGGAAATCCATAAGATGGACTGATGACAAACAAAACAAAAAAATTATAAGTTAAAAATTATCAAGAAGGTAATTGTACTATTGTACTAATGTGAGTGGTGGATAATAGTTAGCGCTTTAGCTGCTTTCCTACTCTACATTCTCCAGAACACCTTTTCCAGTGTTTTGTTATCACAATTTACTTTGCATCCTGTGGTTAGCATATGAAATTTTTGATCAGTCTTCATACAGATGCCTATTCTTATCAATAATGGACAATATTTTGGTTTAAAAAAATCAGAAATGGCAAACAGAGTAGTGTTGAGCACTAGAGAAGAAAGCTGCAATACCTTTTACTCTTTGGTTTTCTAATTTTATTTTGCAAGCAATTGTTAAGAATTTGTATATTATGTCAGACATGCAAGTCATTACTGTAAGTTAAAGCAAAGATCTTATGATGAAAAGATGTGTGATGCTAAGTTCTCAGTAGTGTCTGCTGTTGTGTTTTATCAGAACCGAAGTTACAGAAAAAAACCATTGAATCTCATGCTTCAGAAAGTAAGGCAAAGTGAAATCATTTACCACAAAGAAAATGAAATGGAGGATCTGTTGTACAACATTTCCAAATTCCAGGTCTCTTCCTTTTCCTGGAATTGTGATGTATATATGTTTGCGTGTACTGCTGCCTGAAAACTCTTCTCAAGCTCTCACAACAGATGAGATCCTGTTGTGGATCCTTCCCTTGACTCCAAGCTCCAGTGCAAGCCAGAGCCCATTTTCATGCCTCAGATTCTCCTACGGGGAGAGGTTGCCTCACTTGAGCAATAGGGTGAGCCAAGATATGCTCATTGCAGATAATTGGAGAATTTCAGCTTGAGGGCAAACATGAAGTCAGTATAATCAATTCAGAAATTCATAACAGTATCTAAACAACTTCAATTTGAGAACTCTAATAGAAAAGTATTCCCAAGGACACCACACTATTTTACGAGCGCTACAGATTTTTCTCTGTGAAGTCAAGGGAAAAATGGAGACAGAATTCTGGTTTTATAATAATCTTATTCCAAAGATTAACTATATAACCCAGTTAGAATTAATCTTGACATAAATACATCCCTTAAGACTTCACGGAGCTCCACTGAAATCAGGTGATTCAGCACCAGGTCCCAAGTTTCCACAATAACAAAAGTATATACATATAAAAGAGGATTATGTTAGACTAAAGAAACAAAATTATTAATGCATGTTCACTATATTAAGTCATGACAATCCAAGAGACATGAATTACAATTCAGTGCTTGTGAAGGAGCAGTGAGAAACAGGTGTGTGTGGCCCAACAGACATTTAAAATATATTGCGGAAAAAATTCATCTGAGGTAGAATGGAAATAAATAAAAAATGACTGATATGGCATTTCTGGAGGGGGAAAAAAGGAGAAAAAGAAAGAGAGAAGGGGGTGGTAGAAAGAAGTGAAACCTAATACGTTGGTGCTAGTCTTTATCGGGCTGTGCCTGTGAGCAGAAAATTTAATGAGCTGGGAAAAAGGCTCAGTATTTCAGCGCTGTGAGACAACTGCAAACTCTCCAACCAGATGGGTCATCAGTACAAAGATTAAAGTTTTGGACAATCAAACAGTTTTCAAAAGAACACCTCAAAGTTGTCAAGAGATGAAAAAATTCTGTACTAATTGATCCAACCAGCTTCAGGTTACAATAACCATTTAGTAGTAAAACAGAGACGAGAAGTAATGCAAAGTTGCAAGCAAGATACTCAGACTTTTTTTTGTTTTGTTTTGTTTTTGTTCATTAGCTTGTTCTAAGCAGTGTGACAGGACTCTAGAGAAAAGCACATTTCAAAATATTGCTAGATGCTACTACTTCAGGATTTCAGTCACTTGCCATTGTCTGCTTCACAGAACATAGGGGGGAGTATTGCTGCAGGACAAGCCGTTAACGCCTACTCACTAATTCCTACACTCCACCCCTGCTGTGCTGCATTAGTTTCAATTTATTATACATAATGTTTAAAAATTAGGTACTATAGGTGGCTCTGACAAAGGACTTCATCCTGTTCAAGTTGAATCAATAATTAATTAATTTACTTAATCTACTTGCTTAATTTTGAATAGTGTAGCCTTGAATAAAGATTGACTCCCTCTGATTGGACTTTTATACAGCTTTAACAATTGTTCTCTGTCTATCTTATCTAATAAATATCTGTCCTTCAAGAGAAATGCTGAGTCACTATGACAATAACAGTAGCTGTCAAAATTATGTCCAATGCATTTCATTAGCACTTCTCTTAACTAGACACTTTGAAATAAATTACCGTTGCCGTGTACTTGAGAAAGAACATCATTGATTTCTTCAAGGTCAGTTTATGAATTAATTGACCACCAGTTCTGGTCCAGTCCACTTCAATTGCTGGTATTTGGACTCTGTGTATCTTGTATCTTTCTTTGGCTCGACAATTCAGAGGATGGCAATGAGTTTAATAGCAGGCCAGTGAGTAAAAGCTAAAATATTTTAGTAAACTGAACTGTAAAATACACTGTAAAAACACAGGGCTTGAAAAATCCCTCAAAGCATGTAATTCAATCACTTGCCATGCTGTATGATTAATCATAAAAGCATTTGTCTCTGTTCTTGAATACAAAGGAATTTTCCACTAGCCTTTCTTAAAAAATCAGCACTTTGTTGGGAACATTTTCCTCAGTTCAAGTTTAAATACCATCATCAATGCATTCTCTTTTGTCCTTGTGCAAATGTTGGGCCAAATATTGTCCTCAAGTTTGTGTAGTGTTTCTCTTACCTTTTGCCTGCTGAGGTACCTGTACAGATGATTTTTGTCTGATTTTATGTTTTCCAGTTATGGACAAGAAAATCTTTTCTCTTTTCAGTCTTCACCTGTACCCTGTGATCTAACTCCCCTAGGCATCCCAGCAGCTTTTTTTACCCTTTTGAGTTTGAGCTTCTTTTCCCCACCCCTTAAACCAGAGCTAAGTACAGTGTTCAAGGGTTTTTTCTAGATCATGTACAATGATTATTGTTATTAACAGGTGGATGATGAACAAACTTCTCTATTCCTTTACTCCTTTTTGGCTTCTAGGTTTGTAGTATGTATTCTTGTTATTAAATCCCAATCAAATTGCTTTTCATTTATAGGTTTCATTCTTTCTGCAATTTCAGTTTTGAAAATCACACAGTACTTCCCATGTTTCAATATATAATGGGTTTCCCACGGACTTCAATAGCTGTGCAAAATCCAGCTGAGAATTATTGATTTTGATGACAAGAGGACTAACATAAATCAATACAATGAACAGAAAGCTGACACCAAGAATAAGTAACTTAGATTAAAATACCAACCTTGAAATGAAACAAAATGGTAGTGCAAAATAAAATAAAACATTCAATTTCTTAAAATTTCCTGAAACATTTTTGTTACAAGCTTCATTTAGATGGTAGCCACCTTGGTTTTGGGGCTAGGGGGAAGGTAAAGAAAAAAATAGGTAACATCTGAGTGTGTTTATCTCAAGGCCTTTGCAAATCTTTTCTTCAGTGAGAGTCTGAAGTTTCTTGCCATCGATTTAGATAGTAATTATCCATCCA
The DNA here is from genome assembly GCA_013400535.1 of Scopus umbretta. Taxonomy (NCBI): domain Eukaryota; kingdom Metazoa; phylum Chordata; class Aves; order Pelecaniformes; family Scopidae; genus Scopus; species Scopus umbretta. The sequence goes on along the minus strand of VZTL01044383.1, from coordinate 1,915 downwards.
TACACTTACGAAAAGTGATGTCTGAGGTACTTAAACACATGATTAAGCTCTGTCTGGGTGGATAAAAGTGTTTATAAAATTTCTCTCCAGTTGAAATGGTTTCTAGAACTATTTCACTGATTTTATTTAAGGAGTTTTTTTTTTTTTAACCAGCATGATTTATGACAGTGTTGTTAAAATGTATATTGTAAAGCAGCAATCCAGACTTAATGTTTTCCCTGAACTGCAGTCTTCATAATCTCACAGAATCTAGCTAGTGACATCTTCAGAAGTTGAAAAATTGGTCTTAGACTTACTTGAGAGCATTAGTTTATGAAGGACTTTCAAAGACATCTGTGTAAGTCCAGCATTCAGGAATTTCCAAAAACCTGACATATATTTAAAACTGATACCACTTTAGGTTGTTTTTTCTAGGTTAGCCATGGTATTGTATTATTAATTAAGAATGGGAAATATTTCTGAAGGTGTTGTTAAAAGTCTTTGCATTTTGAGTACTATGAAGTTTACATATAAGATTTTTTTTCCAGGAAAACTACAGTAGCCCCTTTGGCTATTTTTTACAGAAACTGTCAGCTTTTGCCTGCTTTAATTCTTCCTCCAATAGCAGCACACTTGTCAAGTTCTGAAGTAAAAATATCTGTTTGTCTTTTTAAAGTATTTGTTTTTAATGTGTTTCAGTAAAATGAGAGGAAAAATCATCAACTTGGTATTATGGGATAGTTTTTTTTTAAACCACTATTGTTTACCAGAGCTATTAGAAAAAGCTGTAGTTACAAAGAGTCAAATATTCATTTCAGAGACTAAATTTGTGTTTAGCTTTGTCTTTTGGCAATTTTTTGTGTCCTTCACTTGCACCACTGTAAAGAAAGTGTGCCATTCATTATGGATCTCACATGCAAAGATAAGACGGAAGGTATGTTGGGTTGTGATGCACCTCTTGAAGAGCTGGTCAAGGCATATTACTACTTAATTCATTTATGCCCATGCAATGTGACTAGTCTTAGCTAGCAGCCTTCACCTTAACGTACAAAATATTACACATTTGTCTTATCCTTACTGTGCTTTTACTTAGTTTTATTTCAAGCCCCGTGATCAGCGACACTGGATGCATTTTTATGCGAATGAAGTGACTGTGATTTGCTTACATCATCTTTGTATCTTTTACTTTCCTTCTCAGAAATGAACTTTCTTTTCCACTGAATTATCACCATTGCAAAATTTTTTCATGTTTCAGATAAGATCACTATTAACATTAGTCTGTGGACCATAAATAATAAACATTTACGAAACTATGTAATTATGAATCTGTTTGTGTTTCTAAATGGCACAGTAATTACAGGCTTTGGAGTATGGGGAGATGGTTCAAGAAGCATTTAGGATTATACCCAAAATACTTATCCAAAATTATTTCATTCATGCTCTGCTATCATTGGACAGCCAAAGGTTTGGGAGTATTTGGTGCTGATTCGGAAAATAAAGTCCTTTTCATTCTCTGTTAGCTTCTGATTCCTTTTTAGAGAAAGAGTCTCTAAACACTGGGTAGTGTGCAGATTTCTAGACAATACAGATGTGGCTACATATTACACATAAAAAAGCCTAACAGTAGGGATTCTTTGAGAGATGCTGGGGACAAGGAGGTACTATAAGATGGTAAGTTTATTGCTTTCTGGTTTTTAATTGAAATATATTTAAATTAGTCCTAAAATAATGTTATTAATCTCTAGTTCCTTCCTCATAATGAGATAATCAATTTTAGAATATGAGTATTTCCTATTCAGGAAATAAAAAACATAACTTTATTTGCCCAACGCTCCAAAAGAGTTAGGTAAACTTCTTCTTCCACAGGCTTTCTGGTGTTCATAGCTTCAAAATATCTTTAAAGATCCCTTCCATCAGCTCCGAAGTTCATTATCAG
>VZTL01044382.1:0-10469 GCA_013400535.1 Scopus umbretta | reverse complement strand
AGTTGCCGACTGGGGTTAAACACAACAGTAGCAGAGATGCGTAAGGTTCAGATATACAAGCTAAAGGAAAAAGCATATCAAAAGCAAAGATAAAATTAAATTATTTGGGTTAGAGGTTTGGAAATTGAACCTGTCTTTCACTCCTCATTCTTTTCTTAGACGTGAGGGATGTTATTAAGTTGGTGAAGATGAGTTACCTGAGGAAGTACCTCAGGTACCTACTTTCTCTTTTGTTAGTTCTATCTGTAGCATATAAAACTTAGAATGTAGAAAATATCAGATTATGTTGCTAAATTAAACTTGGGACTTTCAGAGACAACTCTAAGTTTTTTGTTTAGAAAAGCTTTTTTGTTTAGAAACCCAACATAGTAACAACTCTTTTTTAATCCAGGTACCACCAAGTTTAACCTTTTTAAGTAAATGGATTCTCTCTACTTATTCACTGTTCTCCCATACAATTTTCTGTGGTTAGAACAGATTAAGACAACCCAGCCAAAGAAAAACCATGCTTCTCCCTGTTGTATTATAGCATTCCTTGTTCTCTCCATCTATTCATTCAGTGGGATGGTTCATTCTCCCTTCCTAGTTGTTTTCTGCACTGTATTCGTTATTGCTTCCTATGCATCAGTATATACTTTTACATTTTTAATCCTGTTTTTCTATGCTTTTTGTTGTCAACCCTCTTCTCTCATTTCATATCATGAAAAAGAAAGGGTGCAAAAAAGATTACATGGATTTGTTTTTTGATCACATCTCTAATCCTTACTACACTGTATTGAGGAATAAAGCTGGCATAGAGAAAGCAGGGTTTCAAAAGCCAGCGGTGAGTGAGAACTGTCAAATAGCGACAGCAAACTGTGATTTTTTTGGGTAGTTTAAGGAGATGACAATGCTGACATAGACCAAGGAAAACTGGTCAGGATACTGCAGTTTTCAGTGCCATACCCAGATAGGGTTCCTACCCCTGGATATCAATGCCACAATTCAGAACAAGTGGTGTTAGAGATCCATGCTGGTGAAATGATTTAGGAATAACTTCAGATACCTGGTCTGAAGGAGGAGTGGTAAAGCTAAAAGCTGACTGTAATATGAAGACTTTGTCAGTGCATGCATTGACATGTGTAGGATGCATGAACATTTCCAAGAACATTGACACTAGGTACTTGCAGAGGTCTCTGCAGCAGCTGCAACAAGTGCTGCAGGAAGAGATTTAGATCTTTTTCTCCTCAGGAAGATGACAGTGTCCCACCTTTGTTCTGACACTTACCTGTGTCATAGTATGCTATCCTAGGATTAATTGGGGATCTCTGATGCTGGATCACACCATCATACTTTACAAAGATCATGAGATTCACAAGCACCAGACCAAGGAGTTGTACTTAATGACTTGTAGCAGTAGTTAATGTCATTTAGTAGTACTAGTTACAGTTACTGATTCTTTTCTAATGAGTATGACAGGATGCATCTGCTAACTTATCTCCTAGGTGCTCCCAGGTATTTGCCTGCAGGGAGCTTGAATTAGAAGTGTTATGGAATTGTTCTGAAGTTCCTGCCGTGCCCTGCTGCTCATGCGTGTGGACAGTGATGTTACTGCCCGAAATGACTCCTAGCAGACTAGTAGTGATTGTAAGCCTTTGTGAGCAGTAATGAAAGAGTAATAGGCTTAGGAGAAAGAACCGAATGAGTGGCTTTTCAGAGGGTTGGCGACTGAACTTTTGCTTCTTTGAGCATGGAAGGATGTTCTAGAATCTCTGCTGGATAATGTTGTAAGCAATCTCAGAAAGAAGGAAAAAATCTTCACATAAAATCTTGCTAACTTAGGGATGAGAACTTTAAATTTGGATTGATGATAAAAGCCCACAGATGAACAAAGCTACTTAAAGGCCTAAAAACTGGGAGAAAGGAGTTTATTCGTACCAAGCTCATAGGAGGGATAAAATGGAAGAAATTAGTGGATTGAACTACTGAACATTTTTTTGTGTAAGGTATATAAAGAATAAAAAAGTAGTCATAATACAAGATCAAAGCTATAACCTGGTTAGCGTAACACTGAGTTGGTGGAATAATTTGCATGTTGAGAAGGTTAGTGGAGAGGAAAGCAGGATTGACAAGCGGCAGGAAAGGAGGAATCCTTCCTCTATGTAGGTGGTGTACCCTCTCAAGTTCAGAGAGTGGAAACTGCAAAGGGATTGCCTGTGGAAACTGTAGATGATGATTAGAGGGGAAGAAAGAAGTAGTTCTGTTTTGATAGGAGTCTGGCACAGACCAATAAGCCAGGAAAATCTGTTGATTAATATTAGGCAGCTGTGTATCTGAAGTTACCTTGAGCATGCTTCTCTCTTTGTCTGTTGACAGATCTTATTCAGACAGGATTTGCAGCCTTGGTTTTCTGGATTCGTTCTGATGTGTCTGCTGGTCTTCTCAGTCCTTGCTTCACCTAGTTTTAACTGTATGCGTAATATGCTTTAGATTAAAGCGACCATGAAATGGTGGAAGCTATCATTCTTAGGAAGCTGGTGAGGGGGAAGGGAAATAAAAGTAGTGGATTTTAGGAACATGAGCATAAGCTCAAAGTAAGACTCTATGGTAAACTTGAGGTAACTCTTTGGGGAATATGGCAATCCCTCAGTGAAACTTCTTAAAGGGATCATTGTATCGTATCTTCACTGTGTCGTGAATGACCAGCTTGGTTAAATCTTTAGTGACTTCAAATGCTTTTTCAGCAAAACTGCTTCCTCTTGGCTTTTTTGGACAACAGTCTTTCAATACTGTCATGGTCTTTCAGGTACTGATAATAGGACTGCAGAAAATGGACATTGTAATCCATACTGCATGGAGCAGAAACCAAGTATGACGTCTTCCATGCAATTTACTGCTTTCTTCTCTTTTAAAGAAGTACATTGTTTTCCCAGGGGCCTCCAGAAGTTTAATAGAGAAATTATGACGTTCTTATGGCTGGAGATTCAATAGGAAATGTAATTGCAACTTCTTCTGTTTACATATAATGAGTAGTTTATACACCTTTTAGAAAAAAAAAATGCTCCTATTGCTCAATCCATAGATTACAATAAATATTGAGGTAGTTTTCCAGTCTGTGAAATAAGAATGCATATATTGAAATGTACGTATTTCTGTATTAGAACTTACTACAATTCCAGTAAACCCAGTTTCAAGTGAATTATTCTTTAAGTTCACATATTAAAAAAACTTTTAAAATAAACTCTTTGTAAACAGACAAATGGTTTATGTTTCTTGTATAATTTATACTAGTTTGTGTTTGTTTCAAATTCTTATTCACCAACTAACAATCTCTTTGTTATGGAAACTTTTAATGTTTAAAATATACTGTTTTGAATTCCTATCTATACTGCTTTCATTTTATGGTTCATGCTTAAAATATTTCTCCAGAATTTGAAATGACTGTATGTGTTTTATGTGGTAACTAGAAAATCTGGTTGTTCCCGTGAGAAATGGTCTTTGCAGCCAGAAGTATAAACCTGTTGACTACAAACATCTATATGAACTTGCTGCGGTAGAAAAAACAGCATCTGCAAAAATTAAATTAAAGGTATGATTTTCATATTATTTGTAATGTGAATGATTTTAAAATTCAATGATCATATTTTTTTCACTGCCCCAAGGAATCCGAGAATTAATAGGGATAACGAGTTGCTATAGCAGTGTTCAGCAAAGGGGGCAAAAGGTGAGAGTTTATCACAGTGTTACTGTGATTTGGACACTTTAATGTCAAAGTGTGGAATGTCTTTGAATCAGAGATGCAAAATATGTGTGGATTCTGCTTCCCAAAAAGACAGGAAAAGTCTGTATTCAAGTGCTTTGAGGAAATTCATCTGGATTCATTACATGAACTACTCAAAATACTGGGGGTGATGAAGATCTTACAGGAATAAATGGGAAGGGGAGGTTGATCCAGAAAGAAAAAAAACAAAACAAAAATATATGAAGTGAGGATTTTCAAAAGTCAAGCTGAAGTACATCTTGAAAAGAAAATTAAAAGGGTTTTATAGCCATAAAATATAAATGTAGAACTAGACAGTTAGAAAAGTATAAATAGCTGCAGTATGGCCCAAATGGCAAATAAGAAGGTGGTCTATTTAATACTAGTAGAGTTTAATGAAAACTTTACCTCTAATTTTATTAAGAATTATGATTTATAGTGTGTGGATAAAGCAGGGTCACTAGCAGAACTGAAAAAGCAGCAAAAGTTGTAGCTGTCAAACTGGAAAGAAGACTAAGTACCAGATTTTCTCCATCCACTAATGTAATTTCACATACTTTCATTTTCTGTAAGTCTGATCTTAAAGACATTTAATAAATCCATGCAACAGTGGGTGATACCATATAAGCTGAAAATAGCAAAGCAATTTAGTATATTAAGAAAGGAGATACAATTTTGGAAGCATATTTGGCAATGATACACCCAAAGTCTTCAATGATGTGCAAGTTAATTAGAGTACAAGGTGAAGAGAAGAATTTGTAAACCCAAGGAAAAAAAAATGGAAAGTGGGGACCAGTCTCTAAATATGGGGGAGGACAGGGTGAACACTGGTAGCTCTCCAGACAGCCTCATTTCATCCTTTACATTAGGCATATGCCAAAAGTTGTAACAGAGTTTTACCTTTGTAGAAGAAGGACCAAATATTAGAGAAAATGTAGAGAGAGAACTGGAAAGATTAAGATTTAGCTCAGACATAGCTAAATCTAGAATACTGTATATGACCTTCATCATTATAGTATACCTCCCGCCCCAAGTAATAAAGGGAAAAATCCTGATAAGAAAACCTAAAGGAGTTAAAAATTTTCAAGTAGTTTGACTAACGGTATTGATTATACTTACTGATGTTAACACAAGTCTTTGTAACAGGTAAATGAAATTTGATAACTTGATACTGGAACTAACTGCAGGTAAACCACTCATGTATGAATCTATTCCAATTTGCTTAGCTTTAAACTACTTTTAGGCAAGCAAATGCAAGGATGCGGATTGGCTTTTGTTTTTTTTCTTCTGCCAAAAACCTAAACAGGACTTTGGAGCAGCATTGTGTTCTCTTTCTTATTCCTGTCCTTCAACAATTTCCCCATCTTTATTTTAACGTAATACTAAAATCAATAATGTACATCACCATTTTGAAAAAAGACTTTGTAAAAATGAAATTCTATTCTTACAAAGCTGTATTGATTTTACACTTGCAGGAATCAAAATGTACTTTTTCCACAATATCAAGGACGATTTTACTTTAAACACACAGGATGCTAGCCTGCCAATCAAGGTGTCTCTTCTTTGGGTCATGTTCCAAAGCAGAACTGTTGTATGAGACCTACTCTATGTCATGTCAACTCTCAGGTGCCATGTTTATCTGGAACGCAGTTTACCTTTGCCATTGATGTAGCCAGCAGGTTTGGATTTAGCCTGGTTTATAAGCTTAGGCTCAATGCTGCATGGACATGGCTTTTCTGCCTCCAGAAGCACATCTGTTTGAGAAACAGTTTACCTTTTGTGTGACATGACAACTTAACTCTTAGGTCCTATTGGACCTCAGCATGGAGCCATTCAAGTGCCTCTGTGGCACTTGATGGAACTGGAATGATTTCAACAGTTGTGGACCTGTGCTGGCCACTGCTACTTGGTTGCATTGCAAGTTCCAGTAAGATTGACCAGCTGCTGTGTGACACCATGCAATTAGCATTCAGGCTAGGTAGTGTGAGTTCTGAGACCTACAGTACTGTGGAAATCATACAGTGGCTTTGATAGCAGCCAGAGCTCATTGAGTAGAACCAGTCTGGTTAAATTGGGGTAGCTTTTAAAAGATGAAGCGCTGGAGTGAGTGTCTTTGTATCTTGCTTCCCAGCTGTGTCCTCTATGAATATGTATCGCCTGGCTTGTCAGTCATGGTTACAAACAACATTGGAGAGCTGATGAATTACTTTTTTTTAATTTTGTGCCATTCTGAGGGGGTGGTTCTGATTGCTTCCAGCATTACCTACAAACCAACAAGGAAAACATGGAATATTTTTGTGAACAAGCTCCTTAAACAGCAAACCCAAATGTATGAGAAGACTGCAGCTCATCTTGGCTCTCATCCAGCTGTACACTAAATAGTTTGTTCCTGATTTTGTAGTGGGCAGAAAATAATATATTTTACTCTCAACATGTTTGTCTTGAGAAAAGAAATTCTTTGAAACCTATTTATGAGTTTAGGTCTTTTCCATACAGCCTACGATCATGCTGTGGCTGTTAAGCCACAATAAAATTCAAAGTGTTACACTTCTTGTTTTCAATGGGACAGCCAAGAACATGGATGTTTTCACACTGGATTGTGTGTAAGTACTTGTATATTGCAACTACTTGGGGCAGGGTTGGAGGGTGAAGGTGGTTAGGAATAAACAGGTTTTGGTTTTAGCTGTGGATATCCAGAAACATTCTTTGGATTTGTATTTTTAAGAGATTCCCTTTAAAAAATTGTGCTTTCTTTGAAGAAGAGTGTATGTCAAACTGCCAGAAATGTGGATATATGAGAAGCCTCCAACCATTCTGGAGCATATGTTTCTGGCTCTGTATGTTTTCCTTTTCAAGTTGTGTGGAAATAGTGTAAAACGTTGATCCAGAAACACCGTAGAGTGATAACTTCTTGTGAAAGTGGAACTGCTTTCATTGTATAACTCACTGATAAGTGTTACATGATTTTTTTTTTTTTAAATCAAATTCACAGATAAGTGATTTCTGAAGAAATTGACACTGCTACACATTTAACTGAAATAGTTCCTTTAGGCTGAGAAACAAAGTAGATGAGGAAAAAAATTATCCATTTGAAATAGACCCCTCCAGCAGTAATGTTGTTTGAATGCTTTTTCAGAAAACTGCAAATCCAGCATAAGGATAACACAGTTTTGTATGCTTAACCTGTGCTAACATGTCAATTTATTGTCTCTCCAGTCCTTGGCCATTTCTCTGAACAGTTGCAATTTTGTGCATGGCCTTTGGAATGAAATGCTATGGTGAAGAGTATAGAAACTATGCAAAATGGGGTGGCTAAAGTTTTTGTGTGTAGATGACTAAGGGACCTGATTGTCTGATGTCTTTGGCATGCATAAAATATAATGCAGAATCTTCATATGGAAGGGATTGCAGAGTTCAAAGGGAAATTTGCCGAAGAAATATGGGATTATGATAAAAAAAATCCCTTATATTCATGTCTAAAATATATTTAGAAGTTCTTTGAACAGAAGTTATTAAATGAATTATATTGATTACCAGCATAACGATATAACTTTTTTTTTTTTGTCCTGATGCTGTTTCTTAAATTTTAGTAAATGGAATATATACAGTCCCAACAAGCATTGTTTACTAGTTCAGACTACTATCCTGAAGGTCTTGCAACAAAAAAGGGGGTTGCTCATGCAGCTCCCCTCTTTTTATTTAAAGTAGAAAAGGGTGACAGTGAATGAGAGGAAAAATACATACTTTATAGTGGTACTTCCTTTAATGCATGTAAGTATAATATATCAAAAGCTCTGGCAGCTATTTCTTCATGGATTGGCAGTACAAAACTCTACTGAATTCATTCAAGCTTTAAATTTTTCATCACCTGACTTTTGGTATTTCACCTTTTCAAGTGTTTTCCAACTGAGTAGGTAGTAAAATATATATGCTGAAAGCTCCATAGAGAATAGAATGTGTTCCCACCTGCTACTTTTTTGTTGCTGATTCATGATAGCCAAATTTTTAAGTGCTGGGTTACTCGTTCATTGAGGTAGAACCAAGTTGTTGGTTTCTATTTAAGAAAGAAAAATACAGCACATACAGAAAAAAGCTAATATTACAGCAGTTATACATAAATGTCATTGCTGTTGCTATAAAATAATTTCAAGAGCATATGAAACTTTATGTACAGATCTCCTTCAACTTTTGTTTCACTTCAGTTTTAGAATTGAAGATGTATGTATTTTTCAAATTACTTTAAATACAGAATTCTGTTTGCTGAAGTCTGGTTTTAAGCACCTAATGGTAATCAAGAGGAAGCTATAAGTAACTTTTTAAACATGAAAATATGTAAGCAATAAAAATAAGGAGACATTATCTTTGATTCAAAAGCATTGTAACATACTGATTGAAAGCATAAAACAGGTGTTTTCAAACTCTCTTATAGTACAGTCACATACACAGCTTCCTATAAACACATTGCTTCTCATTCACAGTCAGATAGTATCTCCATAGCACCTATTGCAACTTCCTACCCTAATAATACCACTAAAGCAGGTTTGCTGCAAAACCACAGTGGGTTAACCACATTCTAGTTGTAGTTCTTCCTTATGTGACTACCTAGAAATGAGGTATATTCAACCAGGTATATTAAACTCAGATTCTTTTGAGAGGTGTAAATGTCTCTAGTTTCAAAGTTTTAGGTATTTTGTTTTGCAGTAAGATTTTGGCTTTGTTGATGTGTGAATGAGAAGTGGTGGGATTCCTGCTTACCTGTGCACGAGTGCTGCAAATAAAAGTTCTACAACTTTCCTCTTTGAGAGGCCTGCTGGTATCACCTGCCCAGCCAGTGGAGAACACCCCTGTAGGGGGTTTTACTCTCCATGTTCTTATGCATGTGAACACAGAGTGGGTAATTTTTCTTTTTGTCCATCTTTCACCAGGCAGAAAAGTTGACTAAGCATTTTAAACAGAGCAGATTTCTTCCACCTGAGCCAAGTGAAAACCAGCATTTTTGACTCGGAATGTAATTTCTTTCCTGAACTAGAGTGGATGAAATCCATATTAATTTCTACCCGTTATGAACTAGGACAAGAGTTTCCAAATTTTTTTCCCTTGTCTTTGTACCACTCTGCAATAGAATAATGTAACTGCATGAAGGAAGGTCTGGGGAGGGAAAAAAAACAAAGCGGGGGACATGTGTGAATTGTGAGAGCCTCTGGAATCAGAAGGGGTTTTGCAACTAGAAGTTGGCTGGGGCAGGAATGAAGTCGGGTGTTATGGAGGAAGGCGGTGGCAAGGCAGCAAAAAAAGGAAGAGCAGGAAAGGAGCCAATTCCGAACTGAAATGCTGCTTTGTCCTGAGCAGCCACTGAGAGGCCAGAAGACAGTCATGATGGAGGAGGGATGAGAGAAAACTGACTTGTCTCAGGGACTTCTGGCAGCCACAGAGTTCTTCCGATCCTTTTTCCTTCATTGTTGGTTGGCCAGAGTTATCTGGCTACCACTTCATCAGCCTTTCCCTTAAGGCTTTTCGTCTAATTTAAGCAGTAACTCCATCTATCTCAAAAGTGTATATTTTCATTTTATCTGAAGTTGGAAGCAATGTTTTTGAGAAGCCCTCAGACAGTTTCAGACCTCTTTAATTGGATAAATTTTGAAAAAGCACTTTTTCTTTTTTAGTAATCAATTTTTGAAATTATTTTTCTTGAAACGCACACTTTCACCCTTTCATCTTTCCACCTGTAAGAAAGTGTTTTTCTTTCTCCTGTTCATCTTCCCCCCCCTTCACCTCCTGGGAAGTAGGGCTGCAAAAGAAAAGGAGAAAAAGGGAAAGAAGAAAATGGACTGCATTTTCTTCACTTTCTCCTGTCATTTAATTGTGATTTGAAGTTAAATAATTTTTTTTCCATGAAAAATGGTTACTTTTGAACCCATTATTATTTAGAAAAGCACAGTTTTGAAAAAAGCTTTTAGGTTCACCATTCTGTAGTTAAAAGTTTCCATATGAAGGCATTTGATAAAGCTATTGAACAGATTCAGAATACTTACAAGCTCTATTTTTTCCTGCAGATTATAAAAACAGAGCAAGTTTCAAAAATTAACAAAGAGCAAATGCTGCTGAAACAGCATCGGCAAGTGTGGTGGCAAGAGCATAAAAGACTGAGTGAGAACAGGTAAGAGCTGAGGAATCTTAATTAGCCATTATTAAAGAAATACTTCAGTAGACAGATTCTGGTGTGGCATACTTGATTCAAGGGACGTTAGGAGGAAAAGATTAAAATACCTGAACTGAAGAAAATTTTTTGTGCAGGGCATGAGAATTTGTGATCTACATTGAGAAGGGTCTGTAGACATGAAGAGAACACATAAAAGGAGAATAGAGTGGATGTTGTTCTGCATGTACTTCTCCATGATGATCTCATGGCTGTTTATTTGACCTATCAATATCTGAAGAGCATGTATTTGTGGGAGTATCAGAAGCTTTCAGATACTTTTTAATTCCTTCAGAGTCTGTCTCTGCATATTGAGTTCACACTCACAACGGGAAACATTAATATTATTCTTGTCTGTTAGCTTGTGTGTTGTGTATATACAGCAGATCAATGAGGGCGTTTTTTGCTTAGAGGAGGGTGGCTACCATACCACCTTCATGTCCAAGTCCTGCACTTTGTACCTTCCTAGGCAAAGAATCCCCATTTTTACTTAATTATTAGAGTATTTGAGGCTTATCATTCTTGAAAACTTAA
>VZTL01044375.1:623-15070 GCA_013400535.1 Scopus umbretta | reverse complement strand
GAATATAAAATTTCCTGAGCTTTTAAAGACAGAACAGCAAAGAATAGTTGCAGGTAGAATAATCTGAGTTGAAGAATCATGCTGTAATAGATTAAACAGATCTGCTCTGGTGCAAGTTGCCACTGACTTCAGCAGCATTATGGTAATTTGCTAAATAAGGAAACCCCAGGTTAGTTTGGAGACAGTGTAATTTGAAGAGTTTATCTTTAACAAAGAAAGGTCATTTTAACCATGTTCATAGTAGTGTGCGGTCTTTGTAACAGGTTTTCTGTTATTGCAGTGTTTCTCTGGGTGTGTCTCAGCCTTTGTAGCGCTAGCTATTCCAGCAGTGCTGTTTAATGAAACTGTTTTTGTTTTTGTTTTTTTTTTTCGGGGGGGACACACACAGGCAGGCCTCAGCCATGTTCATGAACAGCATAACTCTGCTAACAGAAGTGCTTCTTTGCCAGCACAGCTGTATATACTCCAGGTTGATGTTGAAGTAGCTTTATTAATTAAGGATGTGACTTCTTTCAGCTCTTTTTTGACATGTCTTTGTTAGGAAAATTTAATCGCACAGATGTGGTGTCAGTTAGGTTTAGGTCTTTTGTTAACTACTGTGGTTTTCTACACTGACTTTTGAATTACTGCAGTATTACTCAAACTGGTAACAGCTGCAAGTACCGTAGTTTTTCATTCCTGCCCATCAATAGGAAGGTATGGGAATGACCTACTGAATATGACTGAATATCCATATTGAGGGATAAATGGAGATATGAAACACATACAGGGCTTTAACTTTTATGCACGGTAATTAAATTTTGTGGCTTCTCGCTCAAGTAATATGTTAGTTTTTTCATAATTTAATTGGTCCAGTTACATTAATAACATTTGTTTTAGATCAGGCTAACTCTTGACCATTTGAATATATAGATCCAGAGGCAATACTACATGGGCAACCAGGTTCTGAAGGTCTTTGCAGCAAAAGATGATGAGGTAAGGTGAATTGAAGTTTAATGCTAAAAGTGTTTTGCCATGGAACGGAAAAGAACAGTAATGGTGCTTTCCATGTTAATAAAACAAATATTCTTAACACAGCTTACAGAAATCTTGTTGTATTGCCCATTAGGATGAAAAGAAGTTGGATTAGACCCCACATGAATAACATATCTCATGAATAATGAGAAACTGGTAAATTATGTTTGTGCAAGGGTGTGGGGAACCTGGAATGGGTGCTTAAGTCCACTCTCATGCAGAGCAACAGTATGCCCCATCACNCTCTCATGCAGAGCAACAGTATGCCCCATCACTGTGTTATTTAGAACAGGCCTCCACATTATTTTAAATATTAGAGGGAAAAACCTCACTGTAGTGCTCTGATGTGTTCCTTTAAGGGTCTAACTTCTCTCCCTTTCTCTCGTAATACTTCTGAGAGCTCTTCACACCTAGTAGAAAAGGTGGAATATGCTTGATATAAAGTTTGCTCAGCTTTGAATGGATCTGCTATCACAATGAGATTTGACCTTTTTGTGTATTCGTTTTTTGAACATGAAAAATGCTTGTGTTGCAGTTATAGCTGAAATAGGAACTAGCCTTGACTAAAGCAGTGCTGTTGAATTCACTGTGAAAGATGTATTTCAGCAGACTAATGAGAACTTGCATGACCGTAGACTTTTTTTTCCTCCCCAGAATGCAGCAGTTGCTTTTTCTGCCCTTGTTAATGCATTGGATGAATTGAAAGTGGTAGCTATAGTACGTTATGCTTATGATAGAAGATGCAACCCGCAAGTTGGGGTAGCTTTTCCATATATTAAGGATGCTTATGAGGTAATTTTTCACCCTTACCTTTCTGTAGAGAGCCTCTGTACTTTACAAATACCAATTAATAAATGATTGTATTTGAATCATATGAATTTGCAGTGTTACGTAATACCAGAAGAAACCAATGTGAGTTTTCAGAGTGATTTTAGGAAACAGTACCAAGTCTTAGGACAACGAGGTAATAAATAGTATTCAGAAAATTCCATAGAAAAAATACATGGAAAAATCATACCATATGTTTCTATTAGTATCCTCTATAGTACAGATTTAAATAAAACTGATTTTAATGTCAGTAACATAGTAATAATTTCATTTTGTTGTCCTTGAAATCTCAATTATTTTGGTATCTAGAAACAGTGTAATCACATACTTACAGAATAAGTTACCACTCCTTTCGTGCTGCGTTACTACCTAGCTCTCTGTGTACAATTCAAGGTTGCACTAAATTCTTTCATTTTTGTAAACTGCAGATTTATCTCCAGTTTGCTTGCTAGTGGAAAATTTGAATTTGGTAGTTGGGTGGCATTTCAAGCATGTCCCAACTACACTGTTGTCATTAGCTTTCCAAGTCAACTGGAACTGAGGGGAGGAGCTCACAGCTTTTAAAGCTCTTGTTTAAATTCATATGGAGAGTTAGGAAGATAGTAATATATTTATTTACTTGAAAATGTTACTTTAAAAAACAGGAGCAAAAATGAAGTCTGTTTCTTGTGAGTTCTGTACATAGCAGAATCATATTTGAAATAATTTTTTTAAAAATTCTGAAAGACCCAGAAGCAAGACAGTATGTCAGAATTCTTGCAGCGTGTGTTTCCACTAATCATACTTATGAGAGACTATTGAAAGAGCTAAATATGTATAGCATGGCTAAGCAATGACAAAGGTGGGGGCGGATATAATAATCTTCAGACTTTTGAAGGGTATAAACATAAAGGATGAAAAGGAATTACTTAGGGTGGTATGAATTGGAGGAGGAATTTGAATAAAGAAAAAATTAGGCTGAGAATGTTAAAAAAAAAACAAAAAAAACCCAACTTTTGACTTTGAAACACAATAAGGTAGGATAAAACCTTCCAAAGCACCAATGTATGGGGTATTTAAGGATTGACTGGTTGGAAGTCTGCACAAGAAAAAGGGATCAGATGATCTGGGAGGTCTTTATTTCACCAGTAGAAAAACAAGGAGTGTAGCTATCGCTATATTATAAAATAATGCTGTGTTTTATGCTGCTTGAAACGGTGTTGCTCTGTAAATATTTTATTTAAGTATTTTGATACGCACAGATATTAGATCTTTGGGTTTTTCTTATGTTTATATTGCCCTGATAGGGCAATTTGGGATACTTTAGATATTTTAAATTCAGGCTTGGTTGTTTCTTTCTTCTTTTGTCTTGCTTAGTGTCTCATCTATGTGCAGCTACCCTACATGGAAGACTTAAGACAGTACATGTTTTCGTCCTTGAAAAACAATAAAAAATGCATTCCTACAGGTAAGATAGTTCTTTGCTGGGCAAAGTAATCTACTTGTTTTCATTTAAGACACTCTAAAAGAGCTAGAATATTTGGCTTTCCAATGAAAGCATAAGCTTTGTCATTATTTTGGCTTAGGGAAAAAAACCAAAAAAGCCCTTTGGGAATACATTATGCTGATGTCATCTTGAAGTGTAAAGCCTGTATCAAAACTTTACCAGCTTAGTTGCAGGCTGAGCAGACTTGAGGTTTGCAGGCAGTCTTTTAAAACTGTCCTGTTAAATGACTTCTGGTTTGGCTTATGAGATTATTAGTGTCACAGGATCTCTGTGATAGACATCTGCAATTTAGTCCTCTGTATCCTTTGATCTTTGAAGTAATTTGTGAGACTAAATGGCCAACCTTGTGGGAGCTGCAATATGTGATCAGCTAACTAGGATTAGAACAGAGGTATTAAATCTGTTTGTACAAAGCTGGTCCTGCAGCCAGTTGCAGTATGGCATAAAGGCAAAAGGCATAAAATGTTTTCTGTGGTGTGTTGTTTTTTAAAGCATGCAATTACTGGTGTCCAGATTCAGATGGAGGGAGTCTTTGGAGAGCTGTAGAAAATGCAGCCATACCAAGCTTGACTCACTGTTCTGAGAATTTTGCACAGCAATGAGTGTAAATGGATGCAGTTTAAAATCCACTCCTACTTCTTTAATTTGTTATGAGATCCACTGAATGGGCATCTGCACGTCAGGGTATATAAAGCATGCTGGGTTGTTTCTGAAACAGTTTCTATTTTCTTGCCTGTAACCAGCAGTTTGAGAACAAATCGAAAACCTGTCTTACCAAAGCAATAGTTGACTGTTGTGAACTGTGTTAATTTGCAATTATAACTTTTAAAATTTATATTACACCATTTAGTTTTTCAAACCAGCTGTTCTCCTTATTTTCTAAGTGGCCTATAAACCTTCTGTTGCAAATAAAAACATCTTGAAAAAGAAGAAAAATGGAAGGAGACAAGCAGCAATAATTGAGGTCTTGAGGGGAAAAAAAAAAGCTTTATAACTTTACATTGTAGTCCTTAAATAAAGCAGGGGTTTTATTACTGTGTCCATTATCCATATTTTTTATTGACATGTCTATATCTGCAGTGTATTCTGTGGCATGTAACAACTTGGTCAAAATCTCACATTGTGAAGTGAATCTTCATTTATAAATTGTATCAAGAAATGCATCCATCTGCAAGTGTATTTAATTTTTCTTTGTATGTAATTGCTGCCTTAGCGGATCAGTTATCTGCTGTTGACTCTCTGATTGATTCTATGAATTTGGTTTATGAAAATGATGATGGAGAAACTTTTGAGGACCTGTTTAAGCCCAGCAAAATACCAAACCCTCATTTTCAGAGGTTATATCAGGTAAGATGAACTATATGGCATTTTTTAAAAACTTCCTATATTAAGACTTTTCACCTTTCTGTTGTTCTCTGATTCACATTGGAAGGATCTGCATTGTAAAGATGGGAATACGAATTCTTCTGCGTTTAAGTATGGGGTAGCCAGTGCTTTCTATGTTGTCCCTGACATAGGTTTTATTCTTAAAATTTCCAGTTTCCAGGAAGCAAGGGAGATTACACCTGTGCTGAGGTGTCTGCAACAGCATCAGTGATATTCACAGGCTAGTGAATAGACTAGACAAGTTAAAACTTGCTTTGGGTATCTCAACACTGTATTGCCACCATCATGGTGCAGACATAGACTCACTCTTCAGTTTCTGGGCAAAGAGAGAAATTGACTGAAAATCAGGGATATCTCTACCTCCTCATTCTGTGTCCCACCAAATCTTGAACAGAGTCACTTTTCTGTGTGTTGTTGCATCTAGCAGTTGTTCCAAAACAGATCAGTGTGAGGTGTACTTGATCAGTAGTAAATAGTTAATATTGTTGACATTTAAAATATTCCATTTGGATGTCTGAGCTGACAAATTTTATGGGCAAGCAGAACAGTTCACACTTCTTGCAGTTATTGTATCAAGCTGTCTATGTTTTGATTTACATTCCTTTCTTATCAAGAAGATTTTCATTGCAACTGTGAGAATGAGAGTTAACTATACATTGGAATTCAAGTGATCAAAAAAATGACACAGTGAATTAAAAAATATGGCAAATTACAATGCAATTTATGCAGCTGCAGAATTGTGCTGTATATAGAGCCATGGAGTGTATATTGAGTGTATGACTCCACTCTGAAAATTGACCAAAAATGGTATTACAGCATCCATGTTCATCCTATTTCAACAATTCCAGATGATTTTTTTTCAGTTTACGAGTAGGAAGAAGATGCTTTTTTAAATTAAGAAAACTTACCTTAGCTTCCAAAAGCCATGCTGCCTCAGTACTGTCAAAAGAAGCAAAGAATCTGAAGGTCATATTTATGTTTCAGGAACACATGTAAGCCCACTGTCTTCAAATCCTACTCTGATTGACACCTGAAGAACTCATGTTCCCTTCAAATTCTGCCAGTCATATTGACAAGACACTGTGTAACTGAATGCAAGATTTGGTCAGTAGAAGGTTACTGCTGGGCAAGAGCTTAAAATGGATTGACTTCTGCATGACTTGTATTTTAGGAAGGACTGTAAAGCTTGGGTATTACAAAACAAATACGGTTTTGCTTGTAAAAGAAACACATATGGGATAGAATTTCCTCTGTTATATTGTGTCCTGGTTTCAGCTGGGATAAAGTTAATTGTCCTCCTAGGAGCTGGCATAGTGCTGTGTTTTGGACTTAGTATGAGAACAGTGTTGATAACACACTGATGTTTCAGTTGTTGCTAGGTAGTGCTTACACTAGTCAAGGACTTTTCAGCTTCCCATGCTCTGCCAGGGGCACAAGGAGCTGGGAGGGAGCGCAGCCAGGACAGCTGACCCAAGCTGGCCAAAGGGCTATTCCATGCCGTATGGCATCATGCTCAGTACAGAAACTGGGGGGAGTTGTTGGCCGAGGTGGGGGGAGAACCACTGCTCAGGAAGTGGCTGGGCATTGGTGAGCAGGTGGTGAGCAATTGCATTATGCATCACTTCTTATTTTATATATTCTTTTATCATTGAGGTTGTTACTATTATTATTTTCCCTTCCTTTTCTGTCCTATTAAACTGTCTTTATCTCAACCCACAAACTTTACTTTTTTTTACTATTTTTTTTTTTTCCTCATTCCCTCCACCCATCCCACTAGGGAGACCGGGGCTGAGCGAACGGCTGTGTGGTGTTTAGCTGCCTCCCACATTAAACCATAACATATTGCTAGATACACTTTTGCATTCTTTTGGTTCAGTGGATGTCACCTATCAATGAAAGATGTTTCTTTAGGTGTGCCATTTGTCTTCTGAAACAGTATGATGATGTTGTCCCAGCAGCTGAGTGAAGTGCTGCTAGAAGAGAGTAACTGCATAACTCCCCAATTTCCTTAGAGGATAATCAGATTTTGTAAGGGTGAATGCTACTGGTGGAAAAAAGTATTTATTAACTGTTTCAATGTACTAGGTAGCATACAGTTCCTGTCCACAGTGCCTGCTGTTCATAAAGCCCTAAATTGCCAGTCTTTAGTGCTTGCTTTTGCCTGCAATGCAGCCCCATTTTTTGTCTTAGTTACAAAACTGTTAATCCATATAAATTTCAAAAAGATTGTTCTCTCCTGTGCTGCAAACATGCTCAAAATTCTTAATATTTTGCTCTTAGACCAACTGTCACTGCTAGTTCCTTAAGAACTACAAATAAAAATTATACATTGTCTTTTGAATGTAGCCAGTAAATTGATTGGGTTGAACAGGACCTATAGATGGTTTGGAAAAATAACTCCAAAGAAAAGATGAACTCCCCCTTCTTTTCCTTGCTTTATTGCCTCATTAAGGTATTTGGAATGTTAAGTGACAAGAGCCAGAATTTAAACAGAAACATCAAGCTAAATTATATCTCTGGAAGTAGTGATAGGCATCAGTAAATGACAGAGTGGGTGGAAAGGAGTTGCTAATGCTTGCTGGAGTGGAAGATGAGGAATATCCTATATCTAGTTTCAACTTTTATTCCTTGCTTTCAGAAAAGCCCAAGAGAAATTCCATAGCTCTTGTGGTGGCAGACTCCCAACATCAGTGTTTAAGCTGTTCCTCTTGAGTACAGGGATTTGAAGCACATAAGACATTTGGGGAATGCAGTGTATTTTATTTCCTAGCCAAATAAATAAATTGCTCAAGAAGGATTATTTTGTACTGAGACAGACCTGGGGGGAAGGTTTGTGGGGATGGTGGCCTGTAGCATCACATAGTTTATTGGATCCAGCTGCAGAGCCTGCATCTAAATGTGCTGTAATGGCTCTTGTTAGACCACATGTCAATGACCATAGAGGACTGAGCTTATTTTTCAGTGGTTGGACTGTACAGTGATGTTCTTTCAAAAAGCAGAGCAGCAAGGGGACAGTAGGTAGCTCACAGAAGTCTGTAAGGGCTTTCAGCAACATGTAATCTTGCCTTTGGTTGAATGCAGTAGATCTGTTGAAAGGTCATTTTGAAATTGTCACAAAGTAAGTGTAAACTGAACTCTAAGGCACTTGTTTTAGGATTCAATTTGCACATGCTTAACCACTTAAAAGCTAGCTAACTAGTGTAAGCTGAATTGTCCAAGCCTATTCCATAATCCATGAAAAAAGAACCTTGGGAAAGTAATTGATCCTTCTTGTTTTGGAGATCATAAGTACATGATAGTTGTGGTTGTGTCGTGACTGGTATAGACTAGATGCTCATCTTTTAGAAAGCTGAATCTGTCTCCCATGTTCTAAGGCTTTACATACAGTTAGGTTCCTGTAGGATTTATAGATTTGCTAATGTATATTCTTAGAAAAGTGTGTTCCTAGATGCTGGCAGGATGCTTCCTTGCACTAAATTCATGTCTATTCATGCATTTATGCCATTGCTTACTGTGTAATTAATTACGTGAAAAGCCCACTTCATTATATCTGTTGACCAGTATCTTAGTGTAACCCCTGATCCTGAAAGCTGGCTACATCTCTGGGCTGGAAATGTAAGGAAATTAGGAAGAGCAAGGAGGAGCTAGTACGTTGCTGACAACATGCATGAATTGAATGGTGAGTCTGGAAGCCAGTGGCAGCGTGGCTTGCCTTCTTGCCAGCAAAGGTAAGAGTGGTTCTGGCTGGGCACAGAAGGAAGAGGAAGCAAGGTTAAACAGGACTGTTTGGGATTAGAAACTTCAGGTTAAGTCTGTTCAAATTCATGTCCATTTAGCCACCTGAGTTTTGATGGTACCTGCCACTTCATGTTTGAGGTCATCACCTACTCCGAAAAACAGGAACAAGTGGAGGCTGTGGCTACTCGATCTGCTCAGATCTTGCAGCTGCACACAGAGGTTTAAGATGCAAAAGCCTGAAAAACATGTTCACAACAGGGCACTGTTAGGGTTTTGCTTTGTGAGTTTAATTCAGTCCCCTACTGTTGTTTTAATATTATTATTTCTGTATCACAAGAACCATTACTGCAGCTTCCAGCAACATTTTTACTCTCTTTCAAAATAATTACGCCTTAAATCATTACAAGTGTTTCCAAATCAGTAGCCTTGTATGACTACCTCCTTTTGAAAGTATGCTCTAATATGGATTGGAATCTTAATGGCAGCATGAAAGCACATTGGTATTGATGTGTAGCATATGGTCTGGATTTTCTTTATTGGCAAATTTTCAGCATGAATAGAGTGGCTTTTGTTTGCTTTGGTTTTGTTTTTTAAATTAATGTCATGTCTGACAGGCAACAGGGGAACAAATCTCTGCTCTATTCCTAGTTTACTGCGTAAGTTACCTTCACACTTGTGTCTAATTCACCCAGTACAGTGGGCTTGGAAAAATTATTCTCCCATGTACATCATGTGTTTTTATGTATGGTGTGCATGCACTGGTATCTGTGTATATATCCATATACACATACATCTCTACTGCTATCCCACACTTCACAACATTTAAGAGATACCTACTTTGTTTTTAAAATTCTCAATGGAATCTCTGTAGCCTGCCTCATTAAACTCCTCTCTCTCCCTCTGCTTGGCTCCCTGTGTACGCTGTCTGTACACTTTGGTGAAAAAGCCTTTTCCTCTGTAGCTCCTACTGTCTGTTCCAACTTTGATGTACATATGTCAGGCCCCTTCATTCCATTACTCTTTTCAAAGCTAATTTGCAAACATATCTGTATTCTGTGACTCACCTGTGCACATTTAACTTCCTTCTTTCCATTTGCTCTTAAACTGGTGAAAATTTCTTTTGCATGCATACTGAGTTTTATTGACCAAGGAGAAATATTTTCTTTGAGGGACAACAAACTGTGACAATAACTGGAATACATGCTTGGGGTATATATCTAGTTGCCTAATGTTGGAATGTGTAGAAATCTCTGCCATGTGACTGTTTGATAGTAGAATTGCATTTTAAAGGTGAAATGAAGTTAAAAAGCTGAATAGATGCCAGTGACTGTTTCATTCCTGAGATTTTCCTAATAATTTTCATAGAACTTATTCCAGTGACTGTGGGAATGCTCATCTGCATCAGTGTTCTTGTTTAATATCATTATTAATCTCCTTAAAACAGCTGATCATATGACTTTCAATCCACTCGTGAGCTAGAATATTTGTCAGCAAT
Organism: Scopus umbretta; assembly: GCA_013400535.1. Taxonomy (NCBI): domain Eukaryota; kingdom Metazoa; phylum Chordata; class Aves; order Pelecaniformes; family Scopidae; genus Scopus; species Scopus umbretta. The sequence continues at coordinate 5,123 of VZTL01044375.1, read as the reverse complement.
ATGTAGGCAGTTTCTTGAATATGGAAGATATTTTGCATGTACCATATGATGTCAGGCATACAGGCACTATATTAAAAGCACATAAACTAAAATGGTTTTTTGCTCAAATTGTTTCTTGTAGTGTTTGCAGCATAAGGCTTTTCACCCCAATGAGCCATTGCCGCCAATTGAACAGCACCTTTTAGAGATGCTGGAGATGCCCCATGTGGTAAAAGAAAGGTGTCAGGCTCCTCTTGAAAAAATAAAAGCACTTTTTCCCCTAAAGGAAGTTGGCAAGAAAAAAGAAGAGAAGACTGCTCAAGACATCTTCAAAGACAAGTAAGTTGGAGAGGTATTACAGATTTTTTTTAAACTTTTTTTTACACTTCAAATTGGTTTTGCTGGGTGAAGCAGGCTCAGAGTCTTTTGAACATAAGATCAATGAGTGACACACTAAAAAATACTGATAGGTGGAGAATATTGTGGTACCATGCTATGTCTGGAGTATTTTGTGAACAGTGGTGATCTTACTATTATGGGGCAAGACACACAAGGAAACCAGGCTGTAGCTTCCTCATGTCTGTATTTATTGTCACAGAATCCATCAGGTTGGAACGGACCTCAGGAGGTTTCTTGTTTCTTGACCTGGTGCTCAAAGCAGGGTCACTGCTTACTGTCTCCTGGTCAAACAGTTTTTCCTACTGGTAGTTATAAAATAGTTCAAATAAGAATAACAGAGGGTCTGGCTTAGTATAGAGTAAATGCTATGGATCTTTGAATCAGCTGTAAAGATGAGTATTCCTTCTCAGCATGCTTGATTTAGGTTGTTCTGTAGCTTTTGTTCTGAATTCCACATCAAAAAAGCAGCTTCATTATTATCTGCTGTGCAATAAATGTGGATGTCTTGAAAAATCAAACCATTATGGATTCTTCCTGGAACATCTATTGTCTGAACAGTTTTTAAGATAACTTTTTTTGTTATTATTACATATACTGTGTTTACTTTATTTGTGCTGCAAATATGAAGGATAAATGTTTAGTTGCTACTGCACTGGTACTGTCACCCCAGCTGCAAATCAGTTTGCTCAAACAAAATCTGCTTCTTTGAGCTTAATTTATTGAATGCCTATAATATAACTGGATGTTGGAGACTTCTCAGCTCCTTCTCCCTCCCTTTTGTGATTTTTAGCTCAGTCCTTTCAGTGCTAGGAACAACATCTTTGAGTCATTTTGAGGCCTTGCTCAGCTGAGCTATTATATATCCTTTACCTTGGGTTGGCTAGAGCCTGCATCAGCATGTTATCTTTGGGAAGACATGACACAGGAATTCTCATGTTACTGCTCTGGAATAATGACCACATTTCTGTATACAGACTGGGAAACACTTGGGTTTTATTTTGTTCATTGCTGTGTGTTCCTGTCTTGCCTTGGTGTGTCTCTGAATTCATACTGATTAAATTCTCTTGTCCTTGCTCTGTGCCCCAGTTTCTGTGTGTGTGTGTGTACATAAATACATGTATATGTATATTAAAAAGCGATAGAACCAATTTAAAAAAAAAACAAGGCAAAAGGGCAAAACTTGGGTTCAAACAAGCTAGAGAGAGAATTTAAACAAAAAACAGTGACCCATTACTGGTAGTTGCTTAAAAACATACTGCCCCAAAGGCATCAATTTGACAAGCAAGAAGGAAAGCTGTTTTGTTTCAAAACTGGTTTCCTTTAGAGGAGTGATGAAAGCAGCTATAAAAATCATTGAGATAGAAATTGGTGTAGAGCATTAAAATGATGAAAAAAAAATTCTGCAAGGGTGGCAAAAGGATACAGATTCAGCTGTGCAAAGAAGAATGAATGGTAACAGGATTAAAAAATATGAAAAAAAACTGGTATTGCTGTAGTAATGAATGGGAACAGTAGTATGTCAGTACTGCAACAGAAGTGTTAACTTTATGTTTTTGTTCTGTGTTTGGGGAAAAGCTGAGTAATATATTGAAATCACTTGATAAAAAAAGTACTGCAACAATGACTAAGGGAAATGTTAAACACCAGATAACATTCAACTTATTAAAACTATCAGATCTAGATAATTTGTACTAAAGTGTTTTGAAAAAGTTGACTAGAAGCTCTCTTGACTATCATTTTTGTTTTCTAAAACTGATTTATGTCTCCTATCATTATATTGACCTGATTCATCTCAGCTTAGTTTTTAAGGTCTAATGGGATTAAGGCAGCATAAATGTAGGCATGATATCTTAATACAGATTTTAATATTCAGGATTCATTTGTTTCGCTTTTGCTAAGCTCTGTGCAGTTTGAAAAATTCAGTATAATAGAAAGCATTTTACTTCTTTCCTTCTTAGGTTGGCTTTGGAGAGGCTGTTACCTCATCCAGCTTTGCGATATGTGAGAGGCTTCTATATAAATACAGAAGGGGGTGTTTTAAATTAATCTTGTATTTTATTAATTTTTCTCAAATAGTAGTTGCACGTTTTACAGTTTAAAAATACTGCTAATCAGTGCATTACCAGTAACAGATTCTAAATGTCAGATCCTTGGCTGGTATAAATGGGTATGGATTCATTAGTTTCTGCTGTAATGCACTGATTAATGGCAGCTATAGAATTAGTCCTAGGCAGTTAGATGCCACATCATCATTTATGTTCTCCTCTGCCCTCCAATCCCACAGCATTTTGAATCAGTAAAAATAATGCAGGAGGAAAAATATTTCAAGACCTTGCAATTGAGTGGAAAACACCTTTGGAGAAAAATCTTCTAAAGGAGAATTTTTGTTGTTCTTTGCACCTTCATCAAGCCACATCAATATACAAGAATTTTGGTTCAAGTAGAAGTTCTAATCTCACTGGTCTTAGATAAGTATCAGTTTCTGCATTTTACAGACAGGCATATTGGCTGTCCAAAACAATCCAGCAACTTGTTCAAGGTCAGCCAGAAAGTCAGCAGAGTTGAGAATGAAGCAAGGTATCCTATCCTTGTCTTGAGGCATAACCAAAGTCATCATTTCTCTTGGAGTGATAAGTAAGGCTATGTTGGATGACAGGAGTTGCTGAGGAAAAGGGATTTCATTTCAGTAGTGACAAAATTGAGTAAAGGACAGAGAATACTGAAACAAAGTGGCATAGACACTGATTGTGAAGTAGGGGAGGAGTGTGCTATCTAAAGTAGAAAGAAAGACTGTACAGGTTCTTTCTAATAGTTGATTGCTTCTGTAACGTGCAATGCAATTTTTAAAATCAGTTCTAACCTTGTAGAATGCAGTGTCACATAGTCCAGGATCTCTGGCTTTGTCCTTACATCATCAAACAGTTTCTTCTTTTCACTGCAGTAGTAGAATTTTTAAGAAAAACTTATTTCTTTGTTTTGGGATTCCTTGAACACAAATATTGCCATTTAGATCACAGAGTATCTTTCAGGCATTCTTAAACTGAAATCAATTCTTCTGTGTCAGCCTGTCACATTAAGTGATACAAAACATGGTGTCTGATTTTTCTTCTCCTTTTCTGATTAGCTGGATTGTCTTCTGTCGCCAAGGTGTGCTCTAAAGTTTGGCATGTGAGGTGTTATAATTAAGTTCCTGGTTGGAATGTACACCTTGGTATAAGTTGCCTGTGATGGCAAAGCTAGAAAGTAGCCTAAAATCACAACTAGCTTTTTAAAAATAACAAATGGTCTTTTGAAAGCATTTTGAGATCTAGCTTAAAATTTCCGAAGAGACTTCTTACATACTTAATTGGGATTTGTCTACCAGGCTTTGACTGCTGTAAGTGGAATTTTGTAAAGCTCTCGTGCACTGATGGGTCATTGGACTCAAAAGATGTGTAAACAGATTTGTAGTAGCTATCAATTCCAGTACAGGAACTAGCAGGTAATTTTTGAAAAGTATATGTATTCCTTACTTAAATGTTAAGTTTCATTGCCATTTCATGTTAAGAAGATCTGGTAAGGATACCAAATGTCACGTAATATACTGTAAATAATGTACTGTAAATTATCAAGGTTAACTCAATATCCAGGTTCCAAATAAAGTGACTGGAGATATTATGTATTTAGAAAGGTGGAGAAGGTGTGTATAAGTAAACTTGCTCCTGAAATAAGCATGAATAATCTCACACCTTCAACAAGTGGTGTATTTGCTTTATGCTAAGGTAAAGTTTGATCTCTGTTTCTTCTGTCTGCTTTGTGCAGCCTGTGGGGGAAAATGAGGCGGCGTGGTTTTGTGTTAATTTGGGAACAGTTGTATAATGAAGTTTTGTCCAGTGTTTAGTGTACATTTCATTAATTTACTGACTCCCTACTTAGGCAGGACAGTGTACTTTCAGTGTTTATATTCATTTTTGTCCTCCTCATTTGCAGCAGTGACGATGGACCCAACCCTAAGAAACCAAAAACTGAAGATGAGGAAGGTGACTTTAGCATCATAAAGCTTGCTGAAGGCAATGTCACCTCTGTAAGCGTATTTTTACAAATCTGTTTAATAAAGGGGAAGATTAGTTTCTCTAAGAGTAT
>VZTL01044364.1:3889-25901 GCA_013400535.1 Scopus umbretta | reverse complement strand
ATCAAAACAGTTGCAACTTTTGCCGCTCATCTGTGAATAATTATGACCTGGAATGTCATTTTTGGTTAGCAAACTCTTTGCATGAACAAATTCACAGAGCCCAATACCCACACCTGTAAAATGCTGATTAAAGGACTCTTCAGTTTTTTAACTGAATAGCCCAACTGCGGGAGGGTGGATTCTATTTCTCAGAGTAATGCCATATTTTTGTTTGAATGCATCAGAAGCAACCTAACAAAGGGGAAATCTCTGCATACTTCAAGTGCCCTGTACCTCAGGGAGCTACTTGGGTGGATATTTTGTGGCTGACCGCTAGCAATGGAACGCCAAAGTAAGTAGAGTCAGACTACTGCCGAATTGCTTACTCCAGCTCAGCTCTATGTCTGTGAATAAGGATGAGCCAAGGAAGAGTAGAAGCCAATGAAAATATTCTGACATTAGTTCTTGGTGGTCTACTGTCACTATGTATATCATTTCATTAAACATCTTTGTCATGCAATATATAATTTGGCTCCAATTGCTTGGGTTTGACTTAAAGAGGAGAGCCAGACCGTAGACTCAATTTAGACTTTATGCTTTCAAATTTCTGGCTTCTCTTGTGTTCTAACAAAAACATTTTCTGTTGACTTTTTAAAAAACTACACGCATTTCAGGTGAGGTTTTCTTGGTGCCTTAAAAGTGGTTAGCTCCCAAGGTATCCGCTGCTGGCTACTGTTCATTTGTCTGGAAGTTTGTTAGGAAACTAGAACTTTCAAGAAGTAAGTATTGCCCAGAGAGGTCACTTCCCTCTCTCCTTTTTCCACGCACGAATAGACAGGGCTAAATTTCACTGCTTGCCTTTGCATTCCTGCTTCCTGACGTGTACCAAAAAAGGTGAAAATTCTGTTATTACGACAAAAGGGTCCTTTTCAGTGCAGGGGACATTTACCAGTTGTTTACAAGGAGTGAGAATGTAGAATGACACAACAGGTGAAAAAAATGTGGTTAAAATAGTTGATCTTTTGAAAACTGTATTCAGTCCTATGGACATGAAATTTAGAGTATGAAAAAGTAATCTTTTCTAATGACCAGATAGTACATATTTTCAGGAGAGGAGTTCTAAGCTGTGAGTATATACAGTTTTTCCCAGGAAAACTGATACATACTCAGAACACTAAGCATGGTTACTAGTAATACAGAAATGCTTTAAACTTTTAAATATACTTGGCTCCATTCAATAGATCAGTGTGGTGGTTCGGCTCATTAGCATTTGAGCAAATTTGTTAGACTTTTAAGGACTGTTTTCAGAATGGCCTAACCCGACAAATGCAGTGAATTCTAGATGCTAATGGCACCATTTATCAAGATGGAGCTTTTTAACATAATGCATAAACCTTTCGTACATGGTAGTTTTACTGTGCATTCAACTCCATTGCAATTCACTGCTTCAGGCAGAGGAAATGAAGAACTTAAGCAATGTAAACACACCAGGAAAAGACTCTTCGATCCATGTGGCTCCTGGAGATGAAGTGCTTATTTCCACAAAATCTGGCTTCCACTGTAACAGAGTAGGGTGAGCTACTTTGGGGACTCTGGCGTTAAATTATCTGCCTAGGTGTTTTTGTGTTTCTCCTCTCTGAAACATCTGAGCATCTTATACCCTATCAAAGCTTCTAAAAAAATGAAAATATCTTATTTTTTGAGGAGTTGCTTAGAGCTTAAATTGCTTTGGCAGGAGACACCTTTCTGTTTCCTCTTTGTTGGGTCATGCTGCACAACAAAGCTCATGTTAACTAAACTCAACTAATATTTTATTGCTTTTTAGCCTATTTATTCTCTGTAGCTACAGTGTAGCTAATTGTTATGATACTGGAAACTCTTTCCTCTCTGTGATGTTTGGAATAGTATTAAAAGTAAGAAACTGACCATGCAAAGAATAAAAAAACATTATATTGAGATTGATTATGTTGAAGCCAATATTAAATGAGAAATAAAAATATGGAAAGAATCAAACAATTTAATATACTCCCCATCTCCCAGCTTACATTACTATTTCTAATATCTCAGAATTTTCCAGTCTCCTTGACATTTGAAAGTGATCCCTGTAAAACCAGCTTGATGTCTGCCTCTGCTGAAGCAAATAGCAATGACCATATTGCTCCCATTCCCTGGATCCAAGACTTTTCATCCTTCTAGACTCTTGTATCTTGTCAGACTAAGCTGACACTTCAAAAAGTAACGACTGCACTCCAAAAAAAAAAAATTGTTGCATATTCCTTAAGGTCCCAGTTCTGGAAAGCAATTAAGTATAGACTTAATTTTACATTTATTCACCTTATCAGTTGCAGGGAGCAGCTCCAGTTTATACCAGCCGACAGTCTGACTGAAGGGCTGTAACTGTTACCCATGTTGTTGAGATCATGGGATTCTTTTTCTTTTTCCTGCCTGTTTTATTCCAAATACAGTTGGCTTCAGGTTCCCATCTCCCATTATTTACAACGCAAGAATTTTGGGCCTTGATGCTACAAATGTTCCTGCATATTTAACTACAAGCATATGAGTACTCCCAAATGAAGGCCCTGGAACTCTTCATGTCTTAAGCACATAGTCTCCAATCCTGGAAATTCCTGTGCATATGCTTTTCTTTACCCCCTTGAGCAGTCTCATTAATTTCAGCAGGACTACCCACAGTAGTAAAGTTAAAAGATGTACATAAGTATTTGCAGGTTCAGGTCCATAGTGACATTTCTCGTCCTCCAATGTTATTTTATCCCCAAGCCTGTTCATTGTCAAAAAATGAATCTTTGAGTAATCAGGCCTCACAACTCCCCTCAACCCCCTTCCTGGAACTTATTTTATATTCTGTTCTCTGGCAAGGCCTATGGACAGCAGCAACACTATCCTAAATCAAATAACCTTAAGAATCTGACATGTATTGACAAGAGTTGGATATGGCTGAGCTAAAGTTTAAACCAAGCTGAAGTGAATAGTTCTCCCGGCTGTAGTTTAGTCTTAGTAACACCTCTTGCAGTTGCTCTCTACTTCATCTGAATTTTTTTAATGATAGAAAATAAGCTGGATGGGAATTATAAATGAGAGAAATTTGAATGCCAAAATGCTAGAATTTGTGTTCTTAAATGACCTGGAAGAGAGACCTCCATTGCATTTCTTAGCTCTCTATGTTTTGTAACATTTTACTCCAAATGGGCACTTGAGGTTTGAAGTGGGACAATTAAGTAGTTTCACAGCTTTGGTACAAAAACCATCTGTGTTACTGGAAGTTGCACTGTGTAGGTGTGAGGAGCAGAGAAGCTCACAGTCCTGGATGGACAACTGGAAATCCTCTTCCAGGTCCCTGGCAATTACTTCTCCATCAGGGAAGTGCAGAGGCTGTTCTTGCTGAGGTATTGTCCCCCAAAGCCTGCACACTTACATCTGTTTCCTTACAAAAGCAGCTGCACTGCGGTAAAGGCAAATATGGTAACAGCAAGAGGGGCAGTGCAGCCCAGTGTGAAAGGCAGGAAATCCTGACTGCTATTCCTGATTTATACATTGCCTGTTCAAGGCCTTAGGCAAGAGAGTTGACTTCTCCAGCATCATCTATAACATCGAACAATGCACCTGAAAACCAGCAGTGCTTTACAGTACTTAATTCCTGTTGAAGAAGTTTTGGGCTCTGCTTTGTGAAGATATATTCCCAACATGTTGCACGCATACTGCAATAGAAATAGTGAAAAAAAGCAAATAAACAAAATAGTTGTAACTTCTTATGTAGACACATAGATTGGACGTTTTAACAGGTTATGTCCATCAAATGCACATGTAGCTCAGTTCCTAAATTACGTCCAGATCTGCAGGTGCAAATAAAAAATAATTTCTCTTGCAAAGAAGTGGACTTACTCATCAACACATGCGGCAGCTTTACATGAATGTGAAATTGTGGTGACTGTGCATTTAAAGGCATGCGTAACTGGCTTAAAAATCAGACTCAAACAATCCCATAACTCCATAATCCCCAAATATAAACAACTGACATGGATTTTATGTAGTGTATTAGAAGTGGGAAGCATCAGTTGTTTTAAATGGAAACACAGCAAATTACTGTATCTGAAACTTCATCACTTGCTCCAAGCAGAGCTCAAACAAATTACGGCTTATCTGAATGATTTCAGATAAAATTTTGGATAGGATTAACTATGATATTCTTTGTTCTCTAAACTTTAGAGCATTTAAGGAGAGGAGCTGTCAACATGGACAGTGTTTTGTGATAAAAAAATGTAATAACAGCTTTAGAGGAGGAAAGACAGCTGCACATAAGTAAAGTTAGAATAAACTTGGAATTTCTGGGAATTTTATTAGCAATTCTTGCCCATGGATAGGTAAGCACATGGGTGTTTTGTAAGGAAGAGGGAAATATAGTTACCTCTATTTTGCATAGAAAATAAGAAGGACCTAAAACTTATTTTTTCTGCTTGAGAAAAGATGATTGCTCCTATTTTCAGAAATAGATTTTTTAAATTTTTAGTTATATTTTTCCCTTGCCCATAAAACTCATTATCAGCTTCCCTGACCAAAACATGTTTTCCCAAGTACTGCATTTTCAGAAGTTATTTACTAAGATTGCTTCAGTGTTTTAACATATCCGGGCTGAGATTCCAGTTTTGGATTACGTTAAATTTGAAATCTTCATATTTGCCATATTTTCAACTCCTAAAAGCAAGGGAGGAAAGAAAAGCAAACAAAAAAAGTAAAACAAGTGTGTATTAAAAAGGGCCAAAATTTTTTTGCAGCTATAAATGAATGAAGCTTCATTAAATTCAGGGGAGTTAGACCCACTTACATTAGCAGAAAATAGGGTCCTTTTTTCTCTCCTTTTCAGTAATTTTTCAAATCCTATTTTTAACAATTCTAGGGGGAGGGGGAAAGTAGGGTGGAAAACAGTTAAAGCCATTTTATCACATTTTACTCCTAACAATGCAGTACAAATGAAAAGAAACCATAATGCTCGGTAGAATAATACATTAATCATCATCAGTCGTCATTCAGTGCAGTACGTTCTTTCCACACCATGCAAAATATGAACAGATACCCTCATGAGAAGGGGAAGTGTCTTATCTAATCGTTCACCTAGCCTGGAATACATAATGGGTTGCAGTGGGGTTGACTGTTATTTGTCATCTCATGTATGGGGCAAAAATCACATGACGGGCTTCTTTTGAATCGGAGAGATTTATGGAAGGTTTCACCCCTCAAGGGGTGTGAATTAAAGGGGTTAGAGGCCCATCTACCCAGGATATTTTTACTCAGTGACAGATTAGTTGTTTTTTCTTGAGGAAAAAAAAAAAAATAATTTCACTGGAAAAAACCCTTTCTTAAGTTATTTTTCATGAGGAACTAACTAGCTAAACTCAGTACCTCGTGCCTCATCACTGAAAGATTTATTCTCCAACTAAATTTAACTATGTAGCAGCCCAGCTGTCATCTAGCCTTGTTCCCTTGTGAATCCCTCAGGGCCTGATCCTGCAAAGTGGAATATGCCTTTGGACAAGGGCTCAGCGCCCTTCACTAACAGAGTCAGTGGTCTACCAGGCTATTGAGACAGTAGACAGGATTGAAGGAGTTTGGTATGGAAAACTTGTCCTGGTGGGAAGGTAGGTCAGGAGAGCTTTAGTCCCTTTTTCTCCTGGGCTGAGCAGGGTCCCTGTGGTGTTGACTGTTCCCGCTGTGCGCTCTGGCTGTGCGAGGCACCCATCTGCCCTGGCAGGACAGCGAGGCGAGATGCTGGTTCAATATATCAGCAGTGGAGACACTGGCCACAGCTCCCGTGATGCACTTTGCGGGTTATAATCTAGATCTTTTCCATTATTTGCACTGAGAAGTTGATGTTTCCTGGAGAAACTTTTTATAAATATTTTTACAGTCTTCTCTGATGAGCTCTTCAGGATTGTTACACACAATGTGGCAGTGTGACACACTCCACAACTTTCTGCATAGCTTAGTTAAGTGACTATTTCACAACGTTTCCTCTTTCTTAATGAAGTCTCTAGAAGCTACAGTTCAATCTCAGTATTTTCCTTCTCCATTAGGCTTCTCCAGTAACTCAGTCTGCAAAAACCAGGATAGGACAGTAGTCCTAAATTATCCTAAATATACTAATGCAATCAAGCCTCAAACTCAAAATAGACATCTTTAACCCTATGATCTCCAGCAATTCCCCTTCCCCCAGCTTTCCCACTTGCTCATAGGTCTTATCATTACTCCTAACAAACATAGAGTCATTATTAAGGTTGGAAATGACCTCTGAGTTCATCTAGTCCAACCGTCAGAAAATTATTGCAGTTAGGAGCCAGTGGTACAAGTATTAACAGAAGGATGGTCAGGACGTTTCCTAGAGATGTAACATACAGAAGAATAAAATTAGGAGGCAACTTCCAAATTACTTGGATACTTGTGAAAATTTCAACCAAAAATTCTTCATGAAACTTTTCCCCTAATATTTTGTTCTCATGTCCCTCCCATTCTTTCTTTTTCTTAAACAATAAATATGCATATATATTTCTATTCTAGTCCTTGAATCTGTCTTATAAATATATCTCATAAGTGTGTGCATGCTTAGGTATGAAAATACACTTTGTACAACGCTATAATGTTTGTACTGTTTCCAATCTTCTGTATCTCTGAAAAATAAGTAGGTGCTATACTTATGTCATTTATTGCTATTTGTTTCTTTATGTTGGTTCCTCTTAAAGTGCTCTTCTCACAGCATAGCTCCAGGGCATCCTTGCATACAGTTATGATACATAAAAAAAACTGAAAAGCACAATTTAAACTGCAGCACCTCATCTGCTCTTCCTGTTTGTCTGTATTTTTCCCTCTGCTGAACATCATATTCCTTTCATTTGGCAATATAATATGATCCACCATAAAGAAATATAGCACAGTGGAGGGCGAGTCATTCTGGCTAAAAGGTTAGGGCCAGATCCTGCTGCATTCCCTCCTCCCAGAAAACTGCTATGGGTTTGAAGTAGAGCATTTCCCAAGTTGGGAACCTCAAGACTCAATCCTAAATTACGTATGCTGGCATGGGCTAGCTTTTTTAGCTACAGGGTGCTTCAGTTTGGAAAGTCATCGCCATTTCTCTTTGCATTGTACCAGTTCTTGAAGTTCTTCCTTATTCTTTGTTCTTGGAGGATCAGATTTACTCACACTAGAAAGACCCATACAGTTTAACTAATCCTTATCTGTAAAACAGTTACAAGGAAATTTTGGAGGGATCTCAGCCTATGCCTTCCAAAATCCGGGTCAGAGAACTGAATGGGGTTTTTGTGGTATACAAGAAGGATTTCAAAACCTGTTATGCGTAAGTCGGCAAAACTCCCCATGGCTCCAGTGAAGGCTTTGTCTGAATCAGAGTTAGTAGCTCAAACAGCCTTAATATTTGGATGCCCTCTCATTTTGAAGTGTTTTTAGCTCTGTGTTAGGCAGCCTGGGTCCAAAGGTCGCCAAGCAAGCAAGCAAGCTTTGGAGCTGAAAATGCCAAGAGGCCAGATTAGCCAGCAGGGAAAGACCCTAAGGTCTCTGGCCAGCTCAAGCACCTCTCTGCTTGGGGCTCCCATCCAGCTACCCCTACCTGGAGCGGAGCACGGTCCTGACAACGGTTAGAGCTCTTCTCTGCAGCATGGAACTGTCCTCTGCCTAACTGGATTTGAAGCCAGTTCTGCCACCTCCCAGGAGAGCACAATAACCACCAAACCGTTCCTGTTTTGCATAGAAAGGTATTAAAGAGGGGATGAGAGGAGATAGAAAGACAGATTAAGTCTGCTGGCTGGGGTGCTGATGCAGAATGTGGGAAAGTCATCTTCCAGTTTCTCTTCTAACGAATATTCAAATGTGTAAACAAAGTGGAACAGTTTCAGTGGGAAAGACTGGAGGATACATATGTCAGCAGGGAGGACAGTATCTGGGGGCTTTGCTGTGAGGTGGAAGTTAAAATTCCCACTCTGAATCAGGACATGGAAGGCTTTGAACTTGTTTCCTACACTGAAGGCAAATACAGTATCCTAACTGGTGAACTCCTGCCAAAGGCGAAGGTGGTGGCAGTCCTTGATCCATGAGGTCATCTCAAAACACCACTGTTGAATCAGGCCATGTGGACAAATGTAGGCAGAAGGACATTTAGCATTTTCCTTGTGGATCTTGTTGCAATATGAACCAAATTTGCCACAGAAGGGCAAACCAGCAAAAATTCTGGTGCTTAGCACATTTTATTAGTAGAAACTTAGACATCTGAGGCAACCAGGCTCTTCCAGACTAGCTGAACGAGGTTTTTGAGTACCTCATTTCAGAATTAGTGACTGTCAGTTAGGTGAGCCTGTCACTTCATGACCCTCAGCTTTCCAGATTTTACCTTGTTTGGTCTTTTTAAATTCTTCCTGTAGCTGTTCTCCAGTGATTTTTTCTGTTCCTTATGCTGCATCAGTCATACATCAGATTGTGGCTACTCCCCGGTGGCTTACGGAGAACAATAACATAGTTGAGAAAATATGCCCACTCATATATTTTGATTGTTTGACTTTCCCCTGTATCTCTCTGGAATATACCTCTACCTGTGTGCTTATTTACATACTAACGTGCAAGTATTTGCAGACCAATGTATTTAGCAGGACATGGAAACTGGGGAATAATCTGTAGATAGTAGAAGTATATCATTTTGATTTACAGTCTAACATTTAAATGTTTTGAGGTCAGACCTCTGAGCGAAAATAATTCACAACTGGATATACAGCTTCCACAGGCTGTACATTTATTGCCAACAAGTACAACACAGATTGTTTTTTACGTGCCTGCTTTTTATTGCTTTAGATGCTGTTGCAGGATAGTTCACATAAACATTTATATAGGGTTTAGAAAACAGTTGTTAGCGAGGAGGAAGCTTTTTCTGTTTATACAGCCTCCGAACAAAGCCACCGCGCGGAGCTTCCTGTAATTGACATGTGGGCGGGTTTTTTTCAAGTCACTGACTGGAAGAAGTGAGTGTCTGAGATTTATTCCTGACAGGACTTAAATTACTGGTAGCCTGACACATTTGTGAACAATTACTAGACACTGAGGTGTTTAAAGTAATGGGTACTGTTTGCTCGAGGGATGGGGAAGTTTCAAAACCATTAAAACAAAACAATTTTCCATTTGATTAGTAAAAAGCAAATGCGTACGTTCATTTTTTAAAAAGTCACATGTATATTTGACTTCTTAAATAATTTTTCTCTCCATGTGCACATGCTTAAAAATTCCCTTGATTTCCTTAACAGTAAGTTACTGTAAATTTGTACAAGCATTGGTGAGCTGAGCTTACAGTCAGCTCTGAACATGATACCTATGAGCTTGCAGTCTCCCTAAAGGTGAATCCACTAGCGATGTCTCGATTAGAAAAGGATCTGAGTGTTAAGTTGTCTGAAATAATAGTATCTACTTTTTTGTCCTCCTTTTATTTTTCAATTTGAAAGAAGAAAAGTGAAAGGCCCTAAAATTTACTGCTTTATGCATTTGACCAGTAAGTACTGTGAACATTTATGGAAAATAAACTCTGCTTAATTCTCTCATTTATCTACACTACATTTATTCATTTATTTGTAACTCTTCATGGTAAAAGTTATATTTATTTCCAGCATTTGCATTCAGTGTTCATATGCAGTGACTCCTTCCATTCCTCATTACAGAACCTGGGTCTAGGAAATGCACTTCATCCCAACACCCCAACTTTCTAGTAGCCATCTGAGATGCTTCTGCCACAAGAGGAATACAATATTGCCCTGGATTATAAAAGGTTTTTAGGAAGCAGCCTACATGCACACTGAACTGCGTGTACGTACTTCTATCCATCTTCCCTCATTAATCATGACCTCTTGTGCGGGTGCTGTCTCTGCAACTCGTGTTATTCTGATGTTCTATGGTGAAAGTGAGTAAAGCTATTCAAACTACATACATCTACTAGTAGCCAAAATAAAAGATTTACATGGCGAACACAAATCAGTATTTTAGAGAAGGCTAGTAAGCCTGCTTCACTGCTTGTCTAGCGACTAGAAGCCAGATTGTTCTTTCTGGCTGAGTCAATAAAAATGTTTATACATGTCTTCAGTGCAATGTGGCCACACAGAGAGCTGCAAGAAATGTTTGTCGTAGTGGAAGGTTAGAATGCAAAGCTGAGAGCATTGCTTGCACTACTGTTGATCCAAGCACTCACGTACTCCAGCTCAGGTTGCCCAAAATCATGACACTGATTTAAGCATGTTAAGCTTTCACCAAAATAAATTTAATTTTTGTCCCGTTTTTTGTTATTCCTCCAACCACAAGGATACGGTGCTACTTGAAGGAAACAAAAAGGCGAAATGCTTCTGTAATCCCAGTGTCCCCGTTAGACGTCCGCCCACTGTTTTATTGCGACTCTTACATTGTAAAGGTAACAGGTTTTCCCTTGGGCAGCTTACTACTTCACAAAATAAGCCTTTTCCTTACAGTTACTTAATATTCTTCAGGAATGAAGATGCATCTGTGTGTTTTGCTAGTCTTCCTGGAAGTGCAAACTTCTGGATTTCAGCGAGCTTGGGTATTATCAGAGCAGCTGAATTTGTTGCAGAAAGACTGGACTCTCATTGCTGAATGAGAATTCCCATCCCTCAGGTAGATTGTTCTTGAGTGCTGTAGAAAATCCCTTTCTTGCCACGGCTTCTTCGTCGAAAACAAAATGGGAGGTGATCTGGGAATGGGGAACTACCTGCGCTTTTCTGGTTTTGCCATAGTATTGGGAAAATATGAAGACTGATAGTAGACTGATAGTAGATACAGCTTCAGCCTTTATAAATTACTACCTGTCCACTGCTTGCTGTAACACGGCTGTAATCAAGGTAGGGTACATGGGAGAAGTATTAATTGCTTGAACTTGTTTCCTGGCCCATCCTGAGACAGAAGTCTAGGGCTCCCAGTTTTATATGCTGTCTCCAGGAAAGGGGCAGCATTCAGAATCCTGTGGCCAGTGTGCCTAAATTTTCTTTTAATGCACAATAGCAGTACGTGCTTGTCTTTTACATTCATGGAAAATAGAGACACTCTATGTCTTTTTGATGTAATTACCAAAGTGATTTACATTGGCTTCATTATGGCAAGAGCTCCTGAAAAACCATCCCATGTGCCCTGTGTAGGACACTCTCCACTACGTCAGTCAGCTAAACCACTCTTTGCTCCTCATTTGAACCTATGTAGACTATTCTGTAAACCCTACAAAGAGTGAGTCTTTATTCCCTAGTTCTTGTTTTCTGTGTCAGTTCTTGATGCATTGAGTAGTAAAACAATTTGTAGCATGCTGTTAGCACAAAAGAATGAAAAATAATACCAAAAATAAACCATGAAACTGCAATGAATGCGTCTATTTTTACACATTGTGTTCTGTCTCAAGGAAATTTCAGAAGCTTCAGCAAAAAGAACCCAAAACACTTTCCGGGTATCAAATCACCATAGGGATGGCTTTCTCTTGGATTTGCAAACTTTATTCTTCTTATTGAGTATTTGGGGAAAAGAGAAAAAAGAACTGCAGATGTTCCAAACTTTCTATGGTCTTTTACAATTATTCAGGGCGGTGCCTCTTTTGTAGACTATGTGCTGTGTTGCTCACATATTCATAAATTTTTCTCATTTGTGAGAGTCACTGAATAGAGCATGTGAATTGTTTTACCCAGTAGGTGGTGGAGCAATAATGAAGCATTGTGATTAAGTAGTGTTGGAACATCTTATCTTCCTCACTGAGTGGGAGGCACCATTAGTAGTAAAAGTAATTACCTGTGTAGAACGTGCTGATTGCGCTGAGTATCTACTCCATGACACAAAGAATGTCTTCTCAACTTTAGGGACTTTAAGAGATCTCCATTTTCTGCTAATTTCGCATTTTAAGCAATAGCATGTAATTCCTTTTGATTTTTCTTTGGTGTCAAAATTACAAATAAACTTTGCAAGAGCTTTTTCTCCTCATCAAAATTCTGTCCTTGTCATTGGTAGCTACAAAAAGAGGATGATCGAAATATCACATGAAAGAACTGGAACTATAAAAGCAGGATACATTCCCAGCATGGCATCTGGACTTGCTCGCAGCATGGGGGGTGTCCTGCAGAACCAGGCTGTGGTGCCCTGAGCTCCCCGGAATAGTGTGTGTAACTCTACAGAAGTGATGCAGATAATGATTCAGAAACAGGACATCAACACTGAGCACTGAGAGAAGCTCTCAGCTTACAAAAAACTCCTTTAATGGGGGATATGTGGGAGGCTGTTGCCACTGATGGCATCAGCCGCTTACAGGGTTATTCTCACAGAAGCCAATCTGCAGTAGAATACACTTTGTCCTACGGTCTGCATTTCATAAGCATTCATCCATCTGCCTGACAGTTTCCAGTAACTTGGGGAATAAAATATTAAGATATGATGGAAATAAGCAGTTCTTTCTATCGTAGAAAAATGGATTTATTTTTTATTTCATCTGTAGATTGTACCTCTGGTAGTTTTTGTATCTCATGTAGCTGTGAAATTAAACCTTACTGCTCATCTCTACACTTTTATACCCTTTCAGCTACTTTGAAAAACTTATAAAAAGTCCTGGGATCCAAAGGGGCCTGTGACTTTAAAGATAAAAAAGAAAACTAAGAGCATTTATGGTTTGTTTTAGGTCTGATTCAAAGCCTGCTGGAATCACAACAAAGAGATTCTCACTGATTTTTAACATTAATATCCGGGGTTTGAACATAATGTCTAACGTAAATGCAGTGCTGCTGCGCTCCTGAAAAGTACCTGGGCACATTTGTAATAATGTAAGGATTAGATGACTGTATTGGGTAACATTTGTAGACAGATAGAGTCAATTAAGATAATTGACAGCAGAGAAAAAGCCTTGTGAAGGGGCTGTATTTTCTCTGTTCTCTGTATGTCTTTATATAGGTATTGCCTTTGGTTATTTTGGAAGGATATGAGGTCATAATGATTGGAGGCAGGCAGCAACTTTAATGAAGGTGACAAACTGTCAGTGCATTGATTGCTTATTTCTCTATCATGTACGATCTCTTCCACCTGTAAAATGGCAACATTTGTTTAAGGAATGGTATGGCTTTAGTCAACAGCCTTAACCTCAGACTTTTTTTTCAGAAGCTTTTGCCAGTTTTTCTGCTACAAATACAGTTTCCAAATTATGTTTCCAATTTAATTTTTTTTTTTAAGTTTCCTGAGGGAACTGGTTTTTTAAATCTCTCTTTGAATTACACTGACCTGCTTTTTTCTGAAGTATTTTCTTTTCCTTGTATTTTTTTGGTTAATCTGTGATACATTTTACTCATATTATATCGATAGGGTCCTGGTTAAACTATCTGTGACCACGACTGAAAGTTTGAGGAGTAAGTTTAGGAGTGTGGAAATATGAAATTGCTGGAGCTGTAAAAGTGGAAATACATTTTAAATAATCAGGCAAAAAATTAACTAGTGATTTTATGACTAAAGTAAGCCCCAATAATGATTAGCCTTGTGAAATTCGGCATTTTTTCTTTGCAGAAGTGAATGCAACATTTTTCTTTGGTATTAGTTTCCATGGGCTTGGTTTAGCTTCATTAAAAAGAAATGAAAAGTCAAAAAGAATATCATTCTAAATGAGTAAGATCCACCCAGTTTGTGGAGAGCCGTGCAACTGCATGTTTTGTGTAGCTCTAGTTTGCAAACATAAGGCTGGGGTCAAATTGGGCCTGAACTGATTTTGTTCTTACTGGTGTTGAGTTAAGCAAAATATCTGGAAAATATTTCAGCAAAGCAGCCTGGAATTTTACTGAGACCAAAATCAGGCACATTTTGCATGGCAGATTATATTGCTGTAATTGCAAACAGCAATTTAATGATTAAAAAAAATATTGTGAATATCTGTTGTTCATCGCTGGTGTTTACAGGGACTGCCTTCAAGGACACCAACCAGACAATTTCCTTCCCTTCGTGTGGCATGAATACAGCGAACAGAGATTGTACTCATAGTAAGAATATAAGTAGCATAAAAATTTGCACAGTTTAGCATTCTCTTCCTGAATCCTACTAAAGTTCAGGAATGCTCCTCTTCTGCACGATACCTTCATTGTCACTCAGGGATATGTTTGATAGTCCAGTATGCATTCTTATACTTTAAAGCATGATAATATTAAAATACCAAATTATCTGTGCTCCTTAAAGTAAGATTCCAGAATATTTGTCTCCAGCTACTGACTGTAAATGAGAACACATTTATCTTGTAATCAGGTAGTAGATAAATCATTATTAGTGGCAAACTTTTATATTGTTTTGGGATCCCATTGTGCTGCAAATAGCCCAATCATTGAAAAAGGCAATTGCTGATCTGGCTTGCTGATTAATCCAGTAAATTGCAGATGTGCATCATACACAATAAAATGTTAGCCTTGCTGAAAAGTGTTCCATAATTTGTATTCAGAAAAAATATGTAACATTTTCACAAATATGCTGGCAGATCCTAGATTTAAATTTTCTTTTAAAATCATCTAAACTGCTGATTGTGAAATTTAACTACAGTAGAACGTAGTGAAATATGTGCCCTGCATGTATCAAACCCAAAATATTCCCGCAGAGGTTGATGGTCTGTGCAGATATTATGCATGTAAGGATCATGCACACAAGTAATTGGGCAGGTTTGTTCAAGAATGGGTCAAAGAATAGGTTAAAGGAATCTAAAATCTGAGAAAGCTTCTGGAGCGATGCAGACACGCATGTGCCTAGTTAGCACCAGCAAAAACATTGCAGTTCTTGTTTTAGGAATAGAATCCAATCTTTGAATCTTGATTCATATCCATTGCTTAGACACAGAGAAATGCAACTCCAAGCAAAAACTTACACAGGAGGGAGAGAAAAATGAAAAGTGATGCTTTGGTCCAAGTGAGTTTGTTTAAGAGAGAAAAATTGAAAAAGCGTTTTTGGCAGTTAAAGTGTTATGTGGGTTTTCAGTCCTTTTTGGAATATGCAAGTACGTCACAATCAATATTGTTCTTGATAAAGCTGAACCACAGACAACCTTTGTAAAAAAGAAGCAGACCATGATGCTGGACCAAGTAATGAAATTTGCAAAGGAAAATTCATAATATGTGATGGAAAAAAGATGCATACACCTGATGTTAGTTAGTGGGGAAAACACTGGACAGAAATTGTTAGCACAATGGGAAATTAAATTACTTTAAACAGTATTTGAACATGAAGAGAACAGAAACTTGATTAGGGAAATCATTTCAGATATTATTTTAATTCTTTCTAAGTCCAAAAAGCCCTTCCCAAAATCTCTAGAACCAAGCAGCCACAAACTGCTACACCTATAAGGAGACACTGTGGTCAAGGGACTAGCATGCAGATGGTCTCCTTCTCACTCCTGGCTTTTCCATGGCTTTCAGCACCTCATCCAGGGCCAGTCTCCAAGGCTTTTATTCACGCTGCAAAGTATCACTGGAGTAATCCAGCTGAATCTGATTGCAGCCTAATGTACTTTTCCACATGACCAGTGGCCTCTTGATCAGATGAATATGCTTTGCATACAATGAACTAAGGGTATTTCCAACTTATTCTCCTTTGGTGTCTTCCTTTGTAAACTGCTGGTGATAAATGCTGTGAAGTTGTGTCTGTAGAGCATTTGGGGGCATGGAATGGAGGGAAGGAGGAGAGAAGGCCAACTGATTTTCACAGCTTTGTTCAAAGAACAGTTGGTTTCTGCTATCTTTAATTTCTAACATTCCCCCGGTAATGCATTCAGACAGAGAAGAGCCCTGCTGGGCAAGAGACACCTCTTTGGCAGGGACCTACCTGCAAACTCTCAGAGGTACTTAGGCACTGACTGCAGTGAGAATTAAGCACTTAAACAGGGACAGGACTTGCAGCTTCCCAAAGTCATGGAAGAGACCTGTATCCAACAAGGTCTCTTCTAGTCCAAACCTTCCCCTGCCTGCAGAATCATCTCTGGGTTTTCACAGGAGCTGCCCCTATGAGTCCAGTCACAGCAGAGAGGATGTGCCCATGAAAACATTGGGATGTTTAGGGAGAAAGGGGAGAACTACCTGGGCAGAACTGTGGCCAGCTTGCTGAATTTAGCGCCCCATCTCTTACATGGTGTTAACATGGAGATCAGAGTCAATAAAACACTTGGAGGCAAAATGTATGATTCCAATTTACATTAAGGAACTTAAAAGTTGTGAAATATGTGAAGAACAAACTGTTGTGAGAAAATAAGTGCCAGCCTTCCTGCAAATTTTATATCTGATTCTGCAAGCATGGGAAGTCTTCAGCACTGTTCCTGACTTGGCTGCCAGTTTATGTGGGAGGGGAAAGAGCCATTTTGCTTGAGGGAAATAGTTCTTAAAAGTTCTGTGATGAGAAGGGGTTTGGTTTGTTTGTTTGTTTTTGTTTTCCTGCATGAAATGAATTTTGCAGTTTAAAATAATGGCCCAAAGGCTGAATTCTGACTCCATCGGCTTCAGTTGAGTTGTTACATGTGTGCTTCTGTGTTGAGATCTTGGCAAGTTAGCTTTGTCTGCATATAGATCTGTATACACGCACATACACATTGTCTCTGTGTGTGTATAAACGTATACAAATTCAAGCTTTCATCTGGACTGCATTTTTGAAGAAAGTGTGTTTCAGACAATGCATTGTTCCAGTTTTATGGATTGCAAAGATAAAGCACAAAACACACAAATTCTAACGGACAAACACAAATCTTCCGGGCCTTATCCCAGCCCCTGCCTCTCATGAAGTGCAATGTTTGTTTCTTAAACAGGGGGGCAGATTTTTTAAAAGACAACTGGCCATATAGCATTGGCCACGTAGGAGGCTCAGGAGTGAGTGGATTTCAGGCCGGGTTAGCCAGCATTTAAGGAACAAAATGAAGTGGGAAGTTTTTCAGATGTGCTTTACTGGGGTCCCACCTCCTGGGAACAGGAGGAGTTTGGGAGTTGCTTCTGAAAATCTGCCTTTTTCACGTAGGTGTTGGGTTGGAAGCCGAAGCTTTGAAAATCTGGCCTCAGAGGCCTATTTTTAAAATACGGTTTCTGCTTTTTCAGACGCAATTTTGTGATCCCAGCTAATTAGGAGAACAGCCATGTGGTTAGACATCTGAGTGCTAGTCTTATTGCTTGTGACAATGACCATGTTAGAAAATCTGGTCCGATGTGGTTTTGTTGTTATTTTGGTTTTTTTGCTTTCAGAATAGACTGGAATCTAGCTTTCAGGCTGTGTTGGACTCCATTTCTGATATTGTAACAAATAAAGTTGCTATTCAGTAAGACTGTTGCTGATGGACTTGAATAAAATTTCAATTGAAGTGACATCTTTTATTTTCAAATGTCAGTTCCTCCCTTCCGTATTCTACATGTGCTTTCAGACCACTGGTATGAGAGAACTGCTGCATGACTCTTCTTCAATTTACCATTCAGTCATCCAAAATCAGAAATACAAAACAGCTTTAAGTATCAACTGAAATTAAAATTTAGGTTTCAAAAGGAGTGTTAGTCAACTCTCCAGATTGAAAGTTTACTTGCAGTCGAGTATATTGTGCTAATAAAATTTCAGGTTTGTATTACAAAGTGACTTTAAGAGACCCCAAGTAGGAGAGTGAAATTAAGTATGTTATGAGAAATTGTGTCCTCAGTTGACCTCTTTGGAACAGGAAAAAAGTAATCAAGGGCAAAATTTATTCTGTTTTGTAGCATTTGGCTAGCAATTTGAAGGAGAAATTACTCCATCTAACTAGCTGATATTACATCAAGTACTGCAGAGCTTGATCACTAAACACAGATACATCTGATACGTGTGTGTAGGTTTCATGGTGGGTATTCAGAGAATTAGAGCCGATGCCACATTCAGGAAAGAGAGTATAGGCATAAAATGTCTCAAAATGTAGCTGCAAAACTTGCATGCCGAAATTAATAAGGAAATGTTACAGCTTTTCTGTGGTGCTGGTTTCTCACAGAAAGCCACTGATTATAAGCACAGAGCAACCATGGGTTTTTTTTTTACTTAGCTCCTACTAATTGTTGATGATCTCCCAGGATATTAGAGCCTGAACCTGTTTATGTCACAAGCCTGCTTGTCCCCAGGTACAACCGTAAAAACAAAACGTAACCCAAGAGGTTTGTGTGAGGATTACAGAAAAAGTGAATAACATTCCTAGTAGGAGGTAGGTCTTCTATTTCAACAGCTGCTTTTGTATTGCCATGTTATTATTTCTATACTACACCCTTGCTAAAAATGTCAAGAGCAGTTCCTCTATACCATCACTGTGCCGCAATTTCCTCCCTATCATAGTTATTACTTGTGATACAACAGCGTTCAGTCAGGATTAGGACCTCATTGTGCTAGGCACAGTATAAATACATAACAAGATACAGTCTCTGTCACGAAGAGTTTACAGATTGACACCAGCCCTGAACAGGAGCAGATTCCTCGCTCGAGTCAAAGGCGCCCTGTGTGGGCATAACAGCCTGTCTTCATTTTAAATAATGCAGAAGAAGAAAGAGAGAGTAACCGACGACTGCAGGCAAGAAGCAGCAATGGGCAGATGCGTCGTAGTTTTAGGAGCCAATCCAGCCTTTACTGAAAATAAAATATCTGGTGATTTCAGTGTAGGACAAGCCTAAACTGAGTAATTCTGCGTGCAGGTGGTTGGTATCAGGATGTTTAAATGAATGCAGTATAACACATGAGAGCTCAACAAGGCCTGTTGTTGGCTCTCTTTGGGTGGCAATTCCTCCTGGAAATCACTGTCAGATGGGCTCGGGCAGGTTAGGAAGCATTATGTGAGCGTGTTTGTGGGGAGGATGGAAGAAGGGAAACAAATCCTTGCGGTAGCTGGTGGGATATGCATGTGGAGGCTACTGTTACTGCTGATTTCTATTTGAGGTAATTTCTATTTAGGATATTGCTAATATCCTGTTTAGTGGGAAGAGAGTTGATTCAGTAAAGGCCTGCACTGTGTAAAGCATATAATGCTGGGGAAAATGATTTTTCGCTTGGTTACATAGACTCTTGTTTTGACATACTTAGCAGTCTTCCATCTCCACTGAAATCAGTACAAATCTTTCCCGTCATTATTCTCTTCATTATGTGCCAGCGAGCCAAGGGTCTGATTCAGAGAACTTAAAAGTAAACGGGAAACGTGGTTTATATTCTGAGCCTCATTTAAGGTTAATGACAAGTGTAGCCCATCTGCATTCAGCCGCGTTCCCTGTGTCCCCTTGCACCGACAAGGCAAAAGTTGTTCTTGCCCTTTCCAGCACACGCTTCCTCTGACTGTATGGTGTTTAAATCCAGGGATTTCACTGCAGTTGGCTTTTATATAAGAAAGCACCAAAAAGTGAAACAAGCAGATGTTTTCTGAGTCTTCTAGTCTATATCTAGAGTCACTGTAATGACTCTTACCGTATTCATCTGGCCGGACCCATTCATCTCATTGCCATTCTCACTCCAGCTTTGCAAGCATCCATGCTGACAACCCGGCTTGAACATCTGTATCAAGAATGTCAGGAAAACAGGTGTCAAGGTTTTTTCAAAAAGCAAAAATCCAGTCCCCTGTGGCTTCTCCAGACTTCCTGGAGTAGAGCAGACCAACAGTGCTTTGCATCTTTGCTTTCTGTAACACAGCAATGTCTCCCTGCTGGAAATCATCTGGATATTAACCAGTAAAAGAGAGCAAGAGGGATGACAGGTCAGACGTTCTTCCTCTGCTCTCCACTGGCGACCGTTGCGGGTGGGAGTGTGTAAAGGGTGTATTATTTTTTTCTTACCTTTACTTGTGCTGTGGTGACATTGACCTATGTTAACCCAAATCAAAGACCTATTGAAGTAGGTGCTGAATACATAGGTAATAAACCAGGCACTCCCAATCATAAAAGAGTGTATGATCTAAAAAGACTAAAAAAAATTAAGGATGACACCTATTCTACGGACAGGTAATTGAAGCTGAGATTGAGCAACTTGCTTAAAGTTTCACAGAGAATAAATACACTGTGCCAGGTCAGAGATAAGTGCTTCTGCCCTGAGTATTGCATCTCTGCTGCGTGTTTCTCCCCAGCATATTGCCTTATACCAAAACCTCCCTCTTTTTCTAGCACCAGAGTCCTGTCTGTGCACTTGGGATTCCAGCATGTTATAGATGTCTCTTCTCACAACTCAGGATCATGTCTAAAATAAAAAATGAAGCCTTCAAGATTAAATCCAGCACAGGATTTAGGTACTTAAAGTAGGATTTAAGCAGTATTTTGATACTTGAATGCAAAGTTGAGACCAGTGAGATGCTGCCAAGATACTGCATTATCCCTGGAAGTGCCTACTCTCGTTTGGTTACTCAGTTTATGTTCTGAAAATGTCTCAAGAGGCTGAAATTTTTATTTCAATACATTTAGTGAATGTTTTGCTTGACATGATTGAATATTTCTGTTTCTACTACCTTCACAAGCATGGATGGGATTCACAAACTGACTGTGGGTCTTCATCTGGTCGGCATTGCCGGGGCATGTGTATATACCCTGACACGACTGGGCTCATCACAAAATCCAGCAGAATGACCACTTTCTCTTAAAACTTGGCAGCCACAAGAAATGGTTATCATACAGTTTTATCCCCTCCCAGGATCCAGGATATCAGAGTGCCGGTGTTACAAACCTATGTCTTCTGCTTTGGAAAGGGCACCCTAACCAGCAGGTTTTCAGCCTCTAGGAGGCCTGGGAGAAGGTACTCTCTACCAGCTGAAGCTGTGCAGCTAGGAAGAAAATATTTAGTTTAATTGATGCAGCAGAAGAGGGAGAAAGACCAGGGAGATGCCTTTGTCATCTAGTGGTGACATTTTACTGATGAGGATGAATTATGGATGCTGACCTGGCTCCCAGGACTGTTCCTAAATTTTATCTTGTGACTTCAAAAAAGAAGCCTATAAAGTTCTGGGAGCAGAGACCAGAAGCAGGACTGTTCCCCTTCTGCGTCCCTCAGGTCCCATTAATTTTGCATTATTCTGTATGCAGCAAAAGAGCTTTTACAGAAGAGCCCCCCACTCAAAGCACCCGACAGGGTTATTTGGGGCCCCTGTAGTAGATGAGAGTTTAACTCCCCAAGGCAGAGAGAGGAGTGAAAAGGCCTGAGTCTCCCCTGGCCTGGGTGAATGTGCTAACTGCAAGGCTGCTACCAGAAAGTTAAGGTTTCTGTCCCACCAGCTGCATTTTTAAGAGTACTGAGCCTTTTCTCTGAAAGAGACAAAAGTTAACTCCTTTCAGGGGTGGCTTCCAGGCTGGGTGCCGGCTGCGGGGAGACACCACCCTGCAGCCCCAAGTGAGGCGTCTGGAAGACAAGACTAAAGTCAGCCCTGGCCTGGAGCCTTTTCGAGGGGTCGTCCTAGGCAGCTGCTTGCAACGCCTTTGACTCCAGCCTGCCTCAGGGCAGCGCGCCTTAACTGATTTGGACGCTGTTCTGATAGACGCTCCTCGCCCGGTGCATGGGGGGCCTCGGCTCCTCGCGCAGATGTCCAGATCCAGCTTCGGGAGCGGGCTGCGCGCTCCGCCGGAGCGGGCTGCTGTCCACCAGCACGTCGCCCAGCAGGCAGCCTCCGTGGGCCGGGAGGTGTCGGAGCGTTGTAGTTAAAGGGGTGGAAGCAGAGGTATGTCTCTCTTCCTGCCTTGTTTTCAGTACTTTGACGTAATGTGAAGCATTTTGCCAGTTGCGGTTTTCTGAGAACAGATTGGTAAACTCTGACTTGTTGCATCAGCCTGACAGCTGACTTCCCACACAGTTCAGCGTCTGCAGCGCTCCGCTGGGGCCAGCGCTGAGCAGTGATTCATCCCCTCAAACAGGTCCAGCACACCAACAGTCTATTAGTTGCTGTAATAATGCTGAGGGCGGGTGGGAGGTAGTTTAACGCCCTTTGGACTCACTTTAAAATATCTCTTTGTCCTCTCTGTTGCTGGGAAGTCAAAAGAATATGCTTTGTTTG
>VZTL01044363.1:22196-36645 GCA_013400535.1 Scopus umbretta | reverse complement strand
TATTTTGAGAGCACAAGCTTCTGCACCTTACCTAGGCAAGTGCTTCAAGAAGCCACATGTTCTACCTACCAAGTTTTGCTTCTGGGGAATTCAGAAGTTGTTCCAAGGACGGTACATAGGTGCTGGCTGAAGAGACAGACTCTGTATCCATTGTTTCCATACCTTCTCCCTCTTCCCTAGCTACAGTGTGCACATCGAGAACAGGAAGGTCAGTGTTCCGCCGTTCTCTTAAGTTCTTTGTTGCTGGATTTGAAACAGCTGGACCTGAAAGACACTTACTGATGTTTGCCATCAGAATGAAATTGGTAGGGCTATTTCATAGGTGTGACTGTCTCAGATTGGTGACCAGTACATAAAATAGTCTTCAGAAAGCAGGGGGAAGAAAGGTGAAGAAGAGGGAGAAAGCCAGATACACACATAACATTTCTAATAGAAAATAGCCTTTCACCTCCAAATGACCATTTCAAATCAAAGCCCATTTTAAAATCCAAGCTTGATTGATTGGCAATTTTTATCTCAGTGACTATGAAACCTTCATGCAACTCTCCCTGAAGGTGCATCGTAGCCTCAAGACTGTCAAATGGTTTTAATGCAAAACAGAATTAGCTTTTCTATTAACCAGTGCTCTGCGAGGTGTAAATCATTCTGTTTTAATACCATGTGCACTATCCTGCTGCTTCAGTAACATATGGAAAGAGTAACTTCTTAAACTGTTACTGCTGCCTGGCAAACATTCAACTACATCCTAATTAGTAACTTTACAGCTAGAAAAATAGCACTTGAGCTTGAACACAGTAAAATCTTAAATTAGAAGAGGGATCAAATTGCAAGTATACCAATAACAAGGATTGTTAAAACAGCTTTCAATACTTTTCTTTAGCTTTACCCCTCATACTGGAGGCAGAGGTCCAGCATGCTCCAAATTCTGAGACAAACTGATAGGAAGAGCACCCAATATTTACAAAGTAATTTCCCTCCATCTGTCTGACAATGCAGATATCGCAGAAGAGATAACAGTGATGCAGATTCTAGAACAGAACAGAGTAGTTTTCAGCTGGCAGGGACCTACAAATGGTCATCTAGTCCAACTGCCTGACCAATTCAGGGCTGACCAAAAGTTAAAGTATGCAGTTAAGGGCATTGTCCAAATGCCTCTTAAACACTGACAGGCTTAGGGCATCGACCACCTCCCTAGGAAGCCTGCTCCAGTGCTTGACCACCCTCTCGGTAAAGAAATGCTTCCTCATGTTCAGTCTAAAATTCCATTGATGCAGCTTTGAGCCATTCCCACGCGTCCTATCACTGGGTACCAGAGAGAAGAGATCAGCACCTCCCTCTCCTCATCGCCTCCTCAGGAAGCTGTAGNCACCTCCCTCTCCTCATCGCCTCCTCAGGAAGCTGTAGAGAGCAATGAGGTCACCCCTCAGCCTCCTCTCCAAAGAGACAAACCCAAAGTCCTTAGCCACCCCTCACAGGACATGCCTTCCAGCCCTTTCACCAGCTTTGTTGCCCTCCTCTGGATGCATTCGAGTACCTAAAGATTCTGAAGGAACAGTAATAACAATGACACGTTCCTTACTTGGCATCAGTGGATTGCTATGGCATGCTGCAAATTCTGCAGAGAAGGTTTCTGGTGTATTGCAGAACCATGCACTATAAGCATGTTTCAGATTCAGATTTGGGTACACAAATTTGTATCTAACCCAAGAAAACCTGGTATTATGACCAAAAGTTACCTCTAGTGCTTGGTTCACTTTTGAGTTGGAAGAGCTGAGCTTCTACTCTGGACAGTTGCTGCTGAAGTGTCTCTACTGTCTTCCTGTGCTCTTCTTGCAGGTTCCTGACTTGATCTCTGAAATTGTTCCGGAGAGCTTCATTCTGGGCTGTCAACTGACTCAAAGTCTGGGCATGCTCTGTTTTCATGACCATGTTCTCAGATTGTATTGTGCAGAGCCTGAAAACAGCATACACACAAGATGTGAGAAAAGAACATTGTCATTTTTACATTTCAAATTTTACATTTACATTTTCAAATTTTTTTCTTTTTACAGGGAAAAGCCAAGACTGAGGAAGTTACACTTATTATCTATCATATGAATACATTGTGCTATATAAAAATCTTGATTTCTATTTCAGAACACAAAACTCTGACATCTTTGGGAAAAAATGAAAGTATTAGAGACACTGTGGTCTAAGCATCCTTCAATTCTAAAATTGCAACATGACTGGTTATAGTGTCATACAGGGCATGTCACTTACCTTATACTCCACTTCCTTTTACGTTTATTTACCAAACATTTATGTGGGACTTCTGAAAACATAAGTTTCCAAGAAGCCAAGTTGAATTCTTTCTAAGCTTCAACTTTCAGTGCAAAAGAGGGTAGAAGAGTGTAGTTGTCAGCAAGAAAAATGTCAGTAACACATCAATTGTACTTGATTTGGAGGTACTCCAGAAGCAAGAAAAAATTGTCACGAGCAATTAAACAAGTGCATGTATGGAAAGACTAAGCATAGGACTTGCCCTCGTAAGCATACAAACTTAAATATAGCCAGAGTAGCAAAAAGCCAGTTTCTCTGGGTACAAAGGAAATCTGCTGCGATATGAGTTGTTTCCAGAAAAATGCAGATGGACATAATTTAGTTGATTACAATGAATCATCACGTGGCCATCAGGGATAGATAAAACAGTGCAAAGATAGAGACAGGAAGTCAACAGTTCCTAATACTAAGCCGTAATTTCTAATGAATCTTTCATGTGAACTTTGTAGCCTAGAGAAGAAAAGGCAAGGAAAGACCCTTTTTGAAGAGCTCAAGCATTAAGTACTCATGTGACTTTTTTAAGAAGTGATACAGATTAAACAGATTCCTTTCATTTTGACAGAAAGAACAGATTAAGATTGTGGCAAGCAAAGATTTAAAAACCTGTACTTTCTGCAAGAAAGGTACTTGGTGGATGCAGGACTGGGTATTTTGTCAGTGAAATTGCTTGCTCTGCATTTAATTCCCTTATTTTTCTAGTAGGAAACATCCATAAAATTTAGTTGAGCAGTCCAACACAAACGTAGTATGGAGCATTGGACTTAATAGTCATTGTGCTTAAGAAATGTTAATTTTTAAATCTGACAGTTAACAGGTAGAAAGCTTGCAGAAATCTCAGATTTCCTGATCAACTATTACTTCATTTTCGTTGCTGAAACTTCTGAAGGCTGATTAAAAATAGCAAACAATCCTTTTGAAACTTCCTTTAACTTTCTCAACAGTTATGCCCTTTCTTTGGGAAGTACAGTTATAGGCCACTACATGCCCAGCCCTTAAAGTTCACACAAAATAAAATATCTGTATCTATTCATCAGCTGACCATACTTTTCACGGAGTTCTGCCTCTTTTGCAACAGTCTCTTGCAGCATCTTATTGTGTCTTTCCAGCAGGGTGTCGTGTTCAGACTGCAATGCCTGGAGTTCAGATGCATTCATCTGTGAATTATGCTGAGCATCTTGCAGCTTAACTTTAAGTTGATCTATCACCATTTCCAACTGTTCTCTGCAAGGGGAAAAAAAGAAATAAACAACATGCATTTAAGAAGAATTATAGTATTTCAGAACCTATAGTAGTTCCACAACATTTTGTACAGCTGATCCAAATTGCTTATTTATTAATTAAATCAATACAGCACCGTGACCAAAATAGTCTTAAGATGTGACTGCAGCAGAAACAGTTACAAAAGTTCTGATCATGTTTCAATATAGGTGGAAAGAGGTTTATCACATCCCATCTGAGCTGCTGGGATCGCAATTATTGGGGTAGAAAGTGTGACCGCTACCACCTTCTACTTCAAGCTGGTTTGGAGGAACATGGCAGAAGAACAATAGTATGTGGGATGGAGATAAGAGAAAACATTTCTCCTTAAAAGTGGTGGAGGGTTTTTTGTTTGTTTAGGAAATGCACATCAGTTCAATGAGACTGAATACAAGAGACAAATGGTTGGAGGAGATTTTGAGCAAAGAACTAGAAAGCAACATCAATCTGTAAAAACAGATAAACTCCATTGGTCAGAAATAAATCAAAATCAGATATACCAGGATGAAAAAGTCCTAAGTCACACATACTCTCCTTTTATGGTTTCTGTAGTTATATATGCAGACATGTCCATGATCTCATGAACTGTGCATCTCATTAACCCTTAGAGTTGATAATTGTAAATAATTTCTTTGAAAACTATTTTATAGCTGTTTATTGCTTGATTACTTGTCCACTTTGTTTCCAGTGTGACTCACTTTCACAA
Organism: Scopus umbretta; assembly: GCA_013400535.1. NCBI lineage: Eukaryota > Metazoa > Chordata > Aves > Pelecaniformes > Scopidae > Scopus > Scopus umbretta. The sequence continues at coordinate 32,363 of VZTL01044363.1, read as the reverse complement.
AAAACTAATAATACCAGAACTTCTTGAAATTCTGCAAAAAGGAGAGAAAAAGAAATGCAACTCTTGCAGTTTGCTTGCTACATAGAAAAGAAGGGGTAGATGTATTAAACAAAAAAACCCCAAACAAACCATAAAACCAAAGTCCTCTAACAAAGCACAAGTCTCCCTCTGGTGGACTTTCAACAGCAATTGCATGTACTGTTTTAAGACCTGTGTCAGAAATGACTTTTGACATCTCATGCATAAATGTCCAGTCTGTCACCAAGGACAGCTATCAATAATTTATAAAAATAACTTACAGAAACTGATCTACTTTTGCAGTGTGTTCAGACATTTTTCTGAAGTGAATCTGAATTTACCTGGCTTATGACTATACTTAAATGATTTTCAGGGAACTTTTGGCAGTGTCACTTTCCCCCTTCCCCCCCAAGTTTTTCCTCATAAAACAGCTGAGCATTTCATAATCTGCTGGAACTGACACCTGAATTGGCAGCCAGAGCTTTCCTTACACTAAACCATTTCTTCCTGAAAAAGATCAAAGTGAGCTCAGCTGAACAGTACCAATCTGCTCATTTCTTCTTAGCTGGAAATGGTGCTTTACTGCAATACTTTATGTCAGAGAAAGTGATGTGTCAAGTCTACAGGGAAGATACTGGCTAATTTCAGCTCCATGAGAATCTTCTGAACACCTTACTTCTCCCTCTGACTGTAACAACAGGTAATCTACACAAAAATAGATGTTAAAGGAGACAAATCAAGTAATTAGAAACTAACATAGTACCACCATGGTAGAAATTGATGACCTTTCTTCTGTTCAGATAGGTAGAGCCACAGTTAAATTACAGATAAGATGAAGTTTATAGAAATGAAGAGGTGGTTTTTTGTTTGTTTTTTTTTTTTAACCAAAGTAACTGGGAAGCAAACTGCCTCCCTTCTGATATTTTCCTTATTCAAGCAAAGAGTTAAATAGAAGAACTCACTTGCTGGTCAGAAATTAGCAGACACGAGAACAAAAACTTGAGTATCAGTATTTTCCTGTATACATATAAAAAAATTTAGTTTTACCTTTCTTGTTTGGCTCCCTCAGATTCTGTCTGAGAAGTAGATTTATTCCTTTGCTGTTTTAGAACATTATGAACACGGACTTTGTAGCTCTCGAATTCAGATGTAACAGATGCTTGTTCAGCCTATCACATAGAAAACAAACCCTTAGTAAGTTATGCTACTGACTGTTGCTCCCTTATTTCTCCAAAATGAAATGCATCTTACATTGGAAAAAAAAATAATTGAGAACCACCTGTTGCATTTTCTTCTTTTAAGTGGATAATTAAAATTGTGACTATCATAACAGATCATGTCTCTTTAGACTTTAATTGAACATCATAAAATGTGGAACGTAAAAGAGACACACTGATTTTCAACATAGCAGTATTAAAGAAAAGAAAGAATACTTACAAATTCAAAAATTGCATTCAACAGAGATTCACAAGCAAGGGGTTCTATCAAACAGCTTTAACTGAAGGCAAAGGTGAAGGGGAAAAAAGGATAATTTTGTTTTCCTTTTATAGTACCCAGGTGACAAAAATCTAGTATGCCTTATGCATAATTTTGAGGCATAAGTCAGTCTTGTAATGGTATTACAGAGCACAAGACACAATATTCTAGTTAATTGTAAGGGTGTTTGGTCTGTCTTCTCCTCTAAGTTCAGCTGACACATGAGTTTCTGTGGACCTACAGAAAATTACCTCACAACATAGCTTCATCCTTGACTGTACACTATACAGCAAGAATTATTCTCATCCTTCAAGGACTCGTGTTGTGTGTTTTTCTAAGAAAACAGATAGGGGTTTTCATTCTTGGATCGTAAGAAAAGCTCATGGATTCATTAGTCATCCTTGAGGTGACTAAGATGCACTCATCTCCAAGAGAAGGATTTTGGAAAGTTTCTCTTCAGCTGAACTGGTGAGTGAAGTTCCACAGTGCTGACCCTGCTCCAGCTGTTCTGGAGTCTGTAAGATTTGTGGGCATTTCTTTAAATTAATCCTTCTCTTTCTTCCAGTCAAACTATGCAAGCTAGCATATTCTTAAGTCCTCAGGTACACAGCCTTAAATGTCAGCATGACTTTTGCCTTCTAACCTACTATCTGCTTTAGTGTCCACCTTTCCCTTGGACACAATTTTCCTTTGTTAATGACCTTGTAATAGTATTTGTTTTTCAGATGTAAGGCACCTAAAGAGGAACGCTAATCTTCCAACAGCTTCAAGCCATGCCACCATGGAAGATCTGCACTCTGGTTTCACAACATCAAGGAGCAAGCCACCACGGATCGGTAGCGTAAGTCCCCAGTTATGAAGAATGCATTTGTGAAACCACGATCTGTATCTACCAGCACAACTCAGGCAAGCCTCCTGTAGCAACAACCACAAAGTTTGTTCAGTTTAGTTTACCTTTTTAAAACATAGAAGTTTTTCTGAGAGGCTGCGTTCAACTGTTACTTATCTGCAGGATGTACACCCATCACACAACAGGGGCTACAGTGTGGTGCAGTAATCTCCATAAACATAGTTTGAACATAACAGTCCTATTGTATTCTGAATCTGTCTCCAATGCAAACACTAGATTCCAGGAACACCTAACACAGTGTCATATGGACAAAAAAACAGAAATAATAAAAACCTCAGCAATAGTGTCAGTTTCAAATGTGGCTCAGCTACCAATTAAGCAGCTGCTCATATAGCAGCATATTAAAAGGTGCTTGCAAATATATTTTTCACATTTTTTTTTTTAAAGTGGTATCCGTGTTAACTCTTTTTATATGGAGCAAATTATATCCCTTTTCTGTTTGTTCTTTCCCCCTTTTCTTTAAAGGGTTCTTTTTTACCTCTCAGTGTATACTGCTGATCATCTTAAATGAACTCTGACTCCCCACTACTACCACAGGTTTTCCCTACCGGAAATAGAAGAGTGCAGCCCAGACGTTCCACCACAAGTGATACATGACAACCAGGACAGAGTCTGGCTTGTCCTTTATACCACCACTCAAATACACTAAGCACTGGGATAATTCCCAACTCTTGACAGACAAAAGGACAAGAGTGAAAGATCCACAAAATATTTTTAGAGAAGCAGACAGAGTGCAGTAATCTCCCTTCTAATGTCTCTGACATTACTTCTTCCACTACAGTACCTGGGCTGCTCTGCACTCTTCTTGCAAGGTTGCAATTTTTTGCTGGTAAGCATTCAACGTACGCTGGTGTTGCTCTGAAGAAGTTCGCAGGTGTTCCTGAACTTTATGCTTTTCTGATGTTAGTACAGCCACTTGAATCTGAAAAAGTCAGTTGAAAACTTCACTATGACAAAATTTTTTCTTCCCCCTCCACGGGGACATGCCACAAAGCACACAGTATTCTACTACAGAAATTCCTGCACAGAACTGCTGAATATAAAATTAAAATCCAATAAAAATAGAATAGAGATAGGTTACCATATACTTAATTAAAAAAAAAATAATAAAAAAACTCCACCAAACACACAACGATATTGTTTGAAGAGAGAATTGAAGATAAAATTACAGTGGTGGGGTGGCAGCATTTAAGAAAGCCAACTCCTCTTCCCTTCCCCGCTACCTTTTGTTACATTCAATTCCTATTCTGCCCAACAAACAACATTTATATAGATGGACAACACCTAAGATTTTTGCTGATGATGTTTTTAAACTGAGCAACTTCTGTTTTTAAAGAAATTATTTTAAAACATATGCCAGCTACAAGCTTCAAATTACACAGTCCTCTCTTTTGGTGGAGAGGAAAAGGAAAGAAGAACAAGAAAGTGTAAACCTGTTTAAAGAACATAACAGGGGAAATATTTGGGGAAAGCAGCAAACAACCACAACTCATTTAAGAAAAAGAACCCATCACCTAGTAATAAAAAAATAACACCTTTTCATTCTTCAGCCTATATTCCAACTGCCCAGTACAAATCACACCCTTATTACTTAAATAAGAAACCTTATACTAACAAAGAAGTGAAGTTTCTTGCCTTATAGGCTTCCACTTGCTGTTGACTGGCTTCCAGTTCCCCTTTTAATGATGCCTGCAACATCAGATGGTCATTTTCCTGCATGATAAAATTATCTTGTTATTAAAAAACCCCAAACCTGAACAACTTATTAATTCAGCTACCAGCCCATTTTTTTAAAAGTTAGTTTAAGAAAATAGAATACACAGTTATTAACATCTGGACTTACAGCTTGTTTTGAATCAGCCAGTTCTTTTTTGGTTTTTACCAGGAGTTGTTTTATCTTGGCATTTCTTTCCTCATCCTGTTGCATAGTTGACTGAAGTGACTCTAATGCAGAAAATAGTAGTTATATGCAAAGGAAACTTCCCCTCCTATATTACCTTAAAAATACTGGAAAATATTTAAGCAAATTCTGACAGATTTCTTAAAAGCTGCCAACAAGTAGCTTACAGTAAGTTTAGTATCCTATTTCCAAGTATCACTGAAGATCTACAAATAAAATTGGTTTAAGACTTACACCTAAGGATAGGAAGAAATGAAATTTTTAACCACATGCTAACTAGTAAAGTTTTACGAGTGTGGTATATCAGAATGAAAACCCTTGTCAGTCACTGACTTTCAGAACTTAAGACTAACTTGATCAGGTAAGAAGCGCAGTTTATCAGGCAGGCAATTTGGCTTCTATTTGCCGAATACAAGATCAAGTGACTGATAACCTAGTAAAGTTTCCTTAATGGAAAAGTAATTTTTACTATAACTGTTCAGTATTCCCTGCAAACTTCACTGTCACTCATCGACTTGAGTGAGTACTTTGTGAATTGTATTTTTTACCTTTACTAACTATGGCATAGAGACTCTAGCTGTTTATAGTTTACTCACTTATTTCTTCCTGTAGGGTCTCTCGTTTCTGTTTCTGAATCCCCGTCTCTTGCTCAAGATCTTCTATTTTGCTGTCTTTATCAGTAATCTTCTGATTAAGTTCTTTCACTAGCCTTTCATAATCAGCTATTTCCATATCCATCAGTGTACTCTTTTGAGCATCCTGCAAGTTACAGACAATAAAGTTACAGGTTACAATCTGCCACGGCTGTTAAGATTTTTTTTTTTTTAAATTATATTAAAAAACTATACTGCCCATCTAGCAAAAACTTTGTAACTATCCATATCCACAAGCAACACTCATTCATCAGGTTTCCAATTCCTTGGTAAAGAATCTGTTTTCAAACAAGAACCAGAATCTTTGAAAAACCTTTTGCTAGTTTTAACACTATTACTAGTAAGTATTTTGCAGATACTAGTTTCTGTGATCTTCAGTCCTTACAACAAGGGCAGCTTCTGATTAGTGCACCATACAAGTACTCCAGACATCTGAATTCTATTCCTGCTTCTACTCATGACAGGCCACATAACTCAAGCTAAAACAAACAAAAAATAATAAAAAAACCCGCAAACCCAAAAGTACACATCAGCTCTCCAAACCCAAAACCCTCATGTTTCTCCTTTTGCAAACCTTGGGCTTTAAAACCCTCAGAACAGAAAGTGAGGCATTCAACACAGCAAGATGGGCCAAAATCTTTGGCAGTCCATTAAGCACTAACATGAACAGCAGCACTACCTTTCTGGCCAGGTCTAGTTCTTGCATAGTTTTCTGCAGATGTTTCTTTTCCTTCTGAAGTTGCATCTGAAGCTCTTCTATTTCTCGGAGAGCACCACTATGTTCCTGAAATTTAAATAATTTTCAATTATGCAGTCCGATTTCAAAACAGTTGTCAGCATCTGTTTACAGTTACACACACTTAGGTTGTACAAAGACAAGATTTTTTTTTATTGGTGGGGGTTTGTTAGTTTTTGTTGTGTTGTTTTTTTGGTTTTTTTTTAGAAAAATCACTAAACCCAGAAGATTATGAAGTGTTTTTCACACTCCATCACAATCCCCAATCTACTCTAAGTGACAGTTTTACAAAGTTCTTTCAATGAACAGACCAAGCCTTCAAAAAAGACCGAGTCAAGTAACCAGAAGTAGTAGTATGGAACTTGTTCTATAAAAACACAGTTTACAAAGACAGGTCTAACAGAAGTCACATCCAGTGAAAATAATGCTTCAGCCCATTTGGCACCTCTACAGAGTACTACCTTTGTTTTCTGTTCTTTTAGAAGCCTTTCAGCTTCTAGTTCTTTGTCAGCCTTTGCCTTGGCTCTTTGTGTCTCCAGTATCTGAGCTTCCAGCAGCTTAGCATTATATTGCAGTGTTTCAACACGAGCCAGGAGGTCTTCGTTAGCAGACTGTAACTGATCATGCTGCAATGATCACAGTGGAAAGATAAAAACGTAAGCTGAATTTGCGTGCGACTGACTGATAAGATATTGTCTATATTTAAAAAACAAACACCGATTTCTATCCAACTCCCTTACAAACAGCACTCCTACAGATGAGTCTAGTCCATCTTAATTGTTTTAAAGCAGATTAAGAAATAGACTAAATTAGAGTCACTAGCACAATTTGATTATTTTGTTCAGAGTTCATTTGCCCAGCTTTCTGTAAGATGGGTAGAATTACAAGAAATCTGAAAAAATATCCCAACATTTATGCTTTCTGCAAGAATCACCTTGCTCTCACAATAATATGCAAGGTTCGAGTTCTTATTGACCCTCTTCAAATATAGCTGCTGTATTTATAAATAAGTGATCATACTATTAATTCCTAAAAAAGATTTAACTACAACACCACCAAGCCTTCAATGAGATCACATCAGTACATAGTAAGAACACCTCCTGTATCTGGGCTATTTTTGCTATGATTTTAACAGATTTAATTTTGAAATCTCCAGTGTTGTCTCTCAGTCTCTATTATGCAGATTAAGAATGACATATAAGTGAAAGAAGCACCCAATTACCTAAACAATGTTTTTATTTACGAAGTACTTTGTGACAAACTTGAATAAATCAACACCTGCATGATCAGCAGAATATATGCTACTATTTGTCATTTCTTCTTATGCTATCACTACTAGCTTCCTTTTAGAAGGAAACAGTGGCCTAGGTGGATCTTCAGTGTAATTATGCACATGGCCTGGGAGTTTAAATCCTAAATCCCAAACCCATTTCACTTAGCCTCACAAAAGTGTGTCTCACAGCTGCTTAACTACCATCTTAGACTCTTCTGAATGCCACTGTAGTACTCTACAGTGCATCTCCTTGTGAAAGATGCAAAAAAACATAATTAATTTAGTATGCTTAAACACTCTATTGATTAAATAACAAAGCCACATTTTATCCAAGAAACAGAAGAAAAAACATGTAACACTTAAAGGTTACTGTACTTCATGAGAAGCATAGGTGTGAAATCAGAGAAATATAAAAACAAAGTATCAAATTTGTGCTATCTGCTACATGCAGCAGAGTTGTATGTCCAACCAAAGCTGGAGCTGATCACCTACTCTTTTCTGTGAGTTGACCTGGGGTAAATTAAACCCTTTGTATTGAAAAGGCCAGACATTCTAGATATATTTACCTTTGTCACGGACCAGATAAGTGTTGTGGTTTAACCCCAATTGGCAACCACACAGCCGCTCGCTCACCCTCCCCCCACCCCGGTGGGATGGAGGAGAGAAAAAAAAACCAGACCTAAAACCCGTGGGTTGAGATAAAGACAGTTTAATAGGACAGCAGAGAAAAAAATAAAATAATAATAATAATAATAATAATGACGTTAAAAGAATATACAAAACAAGTGATGCACAGTGCCATTGCTCACCACCAACTGACTGATGCCCAGCCCGGCCCCCAGCAGCGATCGCTGCCCCCCGACCAACTTCCCCAGTTTCTATACTGAGCGTGGCGCCTGTGGAGAGTTATTTAGCAGAAAAAGGCCACAATTTGCTGGACAACCTTAACTTTCTGGACAACCTTAAATAAAAGTACAGACTTGCTCTTGTTTTTGAACAGAGAGACGACCTTGACTAAGAAAAACAGAATACTTGTGGTTGCCAATGTAGAACCAGTAGTTAAGAAAAACTAAAACAAAAACTGCATGCCAGCAGCATGTGAACAAGAACTCTGCGCCTATCACAGCGAAAGCTAAACGNACAATACACATTGCATAAGCACATTCTATAGCTCAGGTATTTACTTATCTTCCTAGTATTTCAGCATATAAATTGCCTCACTACAACATCAGAAATATCAGAATGAAATTAAAGCTATTGTTCCATTACAGGCTCTGGCAGAAACCCTTTTCAGTTCACAAAATTCTAGAATAATTCAGGTAGGAAGAGACCTCAGGAGGTCTACATTCAACCTCCTGCTTAAAGCAGGGTCAGCAGTGAGATCAGACCAGGTTGCTCGGAGCTTTGTCCAGTCATGTCCTTCCAAGGACCTGCCTCCAAAGCACAGAGATGGCACTACACCTCTGGGCAACCTATTCCAAAGCTTGACCATCCTCATAGGGTAAAAATGTTTATCCATGTATCCAGCTGGAATCTCTCAATTTAGGACCACTGTCTCTCATAGAATCATAGAATTATTCAGGTTGGAAAAGACCCTTAAAATCATCAAGTACAACTGTAAATCTAACACTGTCAAGTCCACCACTAAACCATGTCCCCAGGTGCCATGTTCACATGTCTTTCAAATACTTCCAGGGATGGTGACTCAACCACTTCCCTGGGCACCCTGATCCAATGCTTGACAACCCTTTCGGTGAAGAAAGTTTTCCTCATATCCAATCTAAACCTCCCCTGGGGCAACTTGAGGCCATTTCCTCTCATTCTATCACTTGTTACTTGGGAGAAGAGACCAACACCCACCTCACTACAACCTCCTTTCAGGTAGTTGTAGAGCGCGGTAAGGTCTTCCAAGTCTCTTTTTCTCCAGGCTAAACAACCCCAGTTTCCTCAGCCACTCCTCATTGGACCTGTTCTCTAGATCCTTTACCTTCATGGGAGTGCTGACTGAAGAGAAATAATGACTTCCCTTGACCTACTAGTTGTACTGCTGTTCCTGCTGCCCAAGATGCTGCAGTCATCATTGGTACCAGTACATAGTTTTCTCATTCTCAGTGCACTGCCTACCAAAACCCTGACATTCTTTTCAGCAGCCACATGGTCCTCAGCTTGTATCAAGGAGCTCCTCTCTCCCACATGAAGAACTTTGCATCTGCCTTTGTTGAACTTCAAAAGACTTCTGTCAGCCCATTTGTCACGCCTGTCTAGGTCTCTCTGAATGGAAGCCCTGCCCTCAAGTCTGTTGACTGTTCCCAGTTAGAAATAATCTGAGAACCTGATGAACGTGTACTCCATCACCTTCTCCAGGTCACTGTTAAACAGGACAGGTCCCATCACAGACCCTCTTGGTACCCCATCTGTTATTGGCATCTAGTACAAGCCATTAATTGCTACTTTCTGAGCCAAGCCATGCAATTTTTTTAATTTATTTTTAAGTACCCATTCAGCTGCTTACCTATTTAGACTGTAATGTCCTAACGCAGATACAAGAGTACTGTGAGAGAGCATCTAAAGCCTTCCTAAAGTCAACATAAGTGACATCCACTGTTCTCCTCTCATCCACAACTCCAACTGTTTTATCATGGCAGGCAATCAGATTAATCAGACACAATTTACTCTTGGTGAATTGATGCTGACTGTCCCCAGTCACCTGCTTCTGCTTCATGTGCCCAGAGACACACTCCAACTCCGCTCCCAGGGAATTGTTACTTTATGTCTTTTTCACTTAAGGACTTTCTAACCAATTCCCAATTTAATGTACTTTGAAGAATTCATAAGGATTTGTGTTTTGCCTCATCAACACATTGTTTGATACGTATGATGCTAGATTTAAAAGGTTTAAAAATACCATCCAGTAGAAAGAAAGTGCCTTATTTTCTTCTGAGAGCAGCTGCACACTTCTGTTACTAGAACCTTCCACTTCTTGATTTGGGTACTCAACTGCACTGACATAATTTCTTTTGCCAAGCATACTTGTGCAAGTAAATAGCAATATATATCCAGGCTAGGTTCAAAAGCAAAGCATTTTCTGACAGTTAATTTTATTTTGTAAATATAGTACTATTCTTACCTTATAGCTTTCAGCTCCTTGAATGACATCTTTCATTGAAGCAGACAACTGATCTTTTTCTGATCGAACCAATT
>VZTL01044348.1:0-25630 GCA_013400535.1 Scopus umbretta | reverse complement strand
GTGCTTTCACTAGAAGCCAGTTCTGTATGCTAATGGATTTTACTATAAGGAATCTTTTTATTTCTATACATACACATACTATAAAGTGTAGTACATGTACTTTATGCTACGCTTAGGTGCAAATTCCCCGTAACTTGAGCCTGCTTGTGGTTTGGTTTGCATGCTTTCTAGTACTTGCAAAATGTAGGAACTTTGGCATTCCAGGAACGCTTCTTTTCCACGTTGGAATAAAATCAAACTTCAGATCTTTTTGTAGAGAGACACTAAATAGCTAATATCCTGGTGGTTTGGCCACCAAGCAGAAGTGTGATCAGGTCCTTGATCTGTCATTCTTTCTCTGCCCAGAAACTCCATCTGGGGTGTGAAACAGCTCACAGAAGGAAGCTGATTGTTTGCAATGATTTGCTGCTTTTCAATTTTTAAAAAAAGGTCAGTTTTTTTAATGGTTCTGCTATACATCGATAACATCGTTTTCCATTTGTGTTATCCATCTTCCTATTGATCTGTTCTGCTCTTGAATGAGATAAAAATATTATGGTTCATATCGGAACTTGTCTAGCTCAGTATTGTGTTTCCAGGGATACTTAAGGAAAAGTGAAAGAACAGAGTAAACACGCAGTGAGACTTTCTCCCCCCCTCCCCGAGTGCTTTGTCTTTCACAATTTTAAGACTTGCTGAAGCAGAAGTGATAGTTCAGTGTTAATGGCTTTTGATGAGGTTTTTTTTTTCCTTCTGCTTAATTTAACCTATTGCTTTTTAAATCTATGCAAGCTTTCAATATCTCTACAGTGTCCTGTGGCAAGAAGCCCCACCGATTGCCTGTGTGCTGTATGAATAAGCACTCCTTCATATTTGTGTGTGATTTACTATTTATTTTTTTTTAAATTTGCTACTTGTCAATTCATCTTCCAGCTGGCTTGTTTGAGAGGAGACAGGGTCTCTATCTATGTCTAGTCTGAAACAAAAGCTAACCTACTGTTAGCTGCCAATTTGAGAAGTATGGCTAATACGGTACGCTAGCAGTACAGTTCCTGGGAGGAAAACTCTGACATGCAATAAGCAGAAAGCATCAGTAAGTAAATTCAGGGGATAAACATGAAATCATGTTTTGCTAAACTCCATCGTCCTTTACTATGGAAACTCTTGGCTCCCCATTTGCAGCGTGCTGAAGGGAGCAGCCCAGTGAAAGGACTGCTGTTTTCTTGTTTTGTTCTTGGCAAGCCTGCACAGGGAGGGTGGCAAATGGCTCCCCTCAGTAGTTGCAGGGTCTCGCTAGCCTCATTAGATACTGTTGGGTGATTAGTCTCCCGTATGGAATTCTGGATTTGTTTGGAAGAAAAGCTGTCATGTCACAAAACGGGCAGGGTATTGACAGCTACAGTTCCCTGTCGCCTGTGCTGAGCAGGGCACGTTCACAGTCCTGTGAATGATGATAAAAGTGTCCCAGTGCTGTGTCTCTAGATTTTCTTTTTTTATTCCCCTGCCCCCCGAGAGTCACTTCCTTTTCTGTCCACTGAGGAAGTTTACTTTTGCTTAGAAAATGCTAATGGCTATCTAGAAAAAGCTCTTGTAAACACTTGTAACTTGCCTGCTGTTTCTGGCATTCAGCATAGTGCTTTTTGTAGCAAGTCAGCCCTCAGAGGGACAGAAAGATATTCAGTGTGCTTGGAGTAATGATGAACTGTCACTTGAAAAAAAAAATCCTGATTTCTTTTGTTTAGCAACTGGAAGGAGGATGCTAAGCCGTAGGCAGGCTGCCTTTCTTAGTAGCTCAAAGAGCAGCAGCTGCTGAAATTAAATGAGAGTGCCAGTAGCCCCGAAAACCATGATTTTGGATATATCTGTGGCAGGCGTTCTCTATCTGCTTCTGAATTTTCCCTACAGAGTTGTCTCTGGACTCCCAAGGGGAGCTTTACTTGCAAAAAGCAGTTCCTAGTTCTAGGAGAAATAAGTACTTCATAATTTTTTTCCCCTAGGCCAGTCTTGAAGATGATCGTCTTAAAAGAGCTCTGGCTGATAGAATAATTATTCTGTCTACTATAATAGCACAAACAAAGGGATGCTGGTGATTGACAGTGAGCTAATATCCAACTCTTGTCACTGTGGGAGAGGAAGTCTGTGAATCCTTGCATGCTCTTTTATGCCATGTTTCCATGGAGATAGGAAATAACCAGGATTATGCAGCAGTAAAACCAGCAAACTGCTGATGCCAGTTCTCCAGAAGACTAATCTGTGGGGCTTCTAGTCTGTATTTTTATTATGGAGTCAAATAAGTCCATCCGTGTAGTATGTAAGGAAAGCTTGATAAACACTGCAATCCACCAGGATGCTTTTCTGAGAGCTAATTTTTGGAGCCAGGCCATCATGTAGGTATACTAGTGTGTGTTTTAGAAGTAAGCCGGGAATGAAGATGAGGATCTGTTCCAAACAAAAATAAAAACCTGAGGCTAATAGAGCTTACCAGATCTTTGATCATGACTGAGATGAGCCCATCCCTGGGGTTCCACATATGAATCTCTCCCAAGTATATAATTAGTCTTTACTCTTTTGGGCTGGCTGCTATTGATCTGTTTCTCTATTTACCATTACATGATGCTCAAAAGGGGAAGTACAACTGTTTAACAGAAATCTGCTTCCCTGGAAAAGCTGATCCTTTTTATGAGGTGTGAGCTGTCATCTTCTACTTCCAGAGCTGTCCAGCTAGAGAACTGAAATGTATGTTGGTGTAGGTCTGTCTGTGTTCCTTCTGTTGGCTGTCAGCATCTGTCTGTTCCTTCTGTTGGCTGTCAGCGTTGAAACAATCTGTGTGTGAACAGCACAGTGTTTTGGGATCAGGTGTTCTAGCAGTAGCTGCAAAGCCAGTGTTCTGCAGGTACGTTGGAGCTCAGAGGAGTTTGCGGTAGGATGGAGTATCTCAGTTCATCATCGGTGACTCTATATAATATAATCGCAAGCATACCAGGCTCTCCAGATCGTTCTTTGTTTGCAGTTCATCTCTCCTTTCCTCTTAACTTTGTTTCTGCCAAGCAAGTGTCTTTATGAGCACACCAAGATGAGTAAAGAGGAGAGCTGTATGCCACATAGGTAAGGTAAGTATTTCTTTCCCTGATTACTAGTAAGGCTTTGTCCAAAGTAGGTTCTCTTCTCATTAATGCTGTTAGCGTAGAAAATACGCCATTTCCATCCCAGTGTCTTTTCTGGAAAATAAGTGGGATTTTTCAAACTCAGCTGCTATAGAGATTTGAGATAGTGACTTGTTAAGTGAAAGCAGGACTATGCTCAAAAAATCAGACTAAGTGTCAATGTTTATCTCTCTGTGCTTCCCCTAACCAGACTTCAAACCTGTCCTTCAAGAAACTTTTTTTCCACCACAGTAGGGAGCTAGTGAAAGAAGATGTGCGCTGCGGAGTAAAGCAATGCAACAGGCAAAGCTTATGTGCCGGGGTCAGACTACAAAACGAAGGCTGAGTCTGTTGTGCGAGGATGATGCAGACAGTATGGCTCTTTTTTGTATGCCATGTCCTTGACTGACTTTTCTACTCTCTAGCTTTTAGCTCTTCAGTCTATGGATGACTGCCTTACAGCGATTGTGTATATTGAATGTGTGAAGTGTTTCTGGGATCTTTGAGTTGAGTGCAAATTAAGTTCGCTTTATCCAGCCGCAGGAGAAAACAAAGTGGTCATGGGGCAAAGTCTCTTTGTCCGTCAGACGGTTTTTTGCTCAGCCAGAGTGAATTGTGCACTAATGCTGGGAGAGGCTGACACTGGAACGTCAGCCAGAACTCCCACAGAATTTGGCTTAATTAAAAATAATTATGATTTAAAAAAAAAAAAAAAATCTAGCCCTTAAGGTTGTGGTGAAAATCATTCATGTTTGTGGGGCAAGTAACTGTGTTTTGCTGAGTCTGCAGGCAGGTGGCTCCAGCTTTACAACCAGCAAAAGACAGCAGGAGATGTCGCATCTGCTTAGACTGGACAAGAGTTACACATGCTTCACACAGCTGCATCTTGGACCATGAGCTGTGCAGCTCTGGAACCTGTACTTATTTATTGCTAAAGGAAAGAGGTAATGGCTTTATGTACAGCTTTCAGGAGATCCTAAGTCTAGTTCCAAATTATGATTTCCTGCAGCTTGCCTGTATTTATTTCAGGAGCTAGAGAGCTGCTAAAAGAGTCAAGAGAAAAGATGGGGCTTAACCACTGAGCTACTCAAGCAGCAACCCTCTCTTTCTTTTCCTGCAACTGAAAGCATGGGAGGCATTTGGATTTCTGACAGCAATGTTGCTCTGGGCTTGTTTGGGGAAAAACTCTTTATTTTGTTAACTTCTGGAGAGTTAGCTCAGCCCTTCTGCTGGCATAGGGTGTTTTAATCCAAGCAGTATGCGTGTAACATTGCACAGTGAAGTTCGACGAGAACTTGTTCGCAGTCATAGTGCCCAGGACTGAGTGTGCCTCATAAAGACTTCATGTTTAATCAGGCTTCAGCAATACTCTGTGTATCACAAAACTATTTAGTCTATATCTGCCTTTTTTTTTTTTCCCAGGCAGCTGTAAAATACATTTATTTAATATTAAAAGGCCTGAGCTAATTTATTTTATTACCTTCATTACCAAACAATAAAGATGCACTGTCCAACCCAAACATAATTAAAGTTGGCGGGAGTTCAGTTTTGTTGCAGTAGTGTTATTGTTTGTGGGTTTACACGTTGCCTCCTTGATTGCTTTCTGCCAGAGTTTATTTAACTCCCTCGGCCTGGTTTTGATAAGCCAGTCTGACTGGTTGGACTTTGCGTGTGTGCAAAGACGGGAAGTTCTCTTGGCATTTAAGCCTGCTCTTGAGAGGGAGCAATTAGGACAAAGTGTAGCACTGGCGTGCTAAATGCAAGTTCGTCTCATGCCTCTGCTGCCTCCCAGTAACCCTTTTGCATTAACCCACTGGGCACTGAGTTGCATCTAGCTGATGATAAATGCAGGTTTACTAATGCTCGTGGTCTAGGGGAAGCGATTGAGGGGAAGATGTAAATGGTTACAGAGAAGACGTTGGCAACAATCATGCTAAATTGGGTAGGTATA
This sequence comes from Scopus umbretta, assembly GCA_013400535.1. Lineage (NCBI taxonomy): Eukaryota > Metazoa > Chordata > Aves > Pelecaniformes > Scopidae > Scopus > Scopus umbretta. The sequence goes on along the minus strand of VZTL01044348.1, from coordinate 20,557 downwards.
GAGTATAGATCGGCTGTTTCACCCTTCTCATTTGGGGAGTTTGTGCAAAATCTAAGCTGGGAATGAGTGGTCCTGCAGTTCAGAAGGAGGAAAACTACAGTTTGGGAGTCCCCTGTTTCAGGTTAGCAGAGGATGTGTCCTGTCAAACTGTTTGGAGAGATCCTGACTGCAGATCACTTGTTCCAAGTCCTCACTCAAGCTTGAAAAACAAGACCTGATGAAGTAGCAAAAATATGAATGGGAAGGAGGCAGAGCAGAACCTTGCGTGACTCTGGAGGCTAAGAGGGTGTGTGAACACAGGGCAGGTGCGTGACTGGTGTGACGGGCTTAGGATTATTAGTAGCTTATGACTCCAAATGTTCAGCAGCTGCTATCAGGAGTCTGAAGTGACTTTGATAATGTGCATGCTTGCATGTGTGCTGCATGTAATGAAAGACTATTAGTGGAAGTAGCTTAATTGGCGGTTAGCATGCAAGGTCAAGTGTTTGAACATGTTTGGGCCCTCTCCGTCTGCAGAGCACTAGCTGGTAAGTTCACAGATGAAGGCTAGAAGGATTCAGCAGGATCTGCTCCACAACATTTTACTGTTACCTTGCAGGAATACCTCTGATTTGACTCTGAAAACCTCAAGATGTACAAAACGTGCCATTTCCGCCGTAGCTTGATTTAGTGGTTTGTGACTGGGGCACCCTGGGGTAATACGGCAGTACAAATAATTCCTCACAATTAAAATACACGCTGCTTTTCTCATTTGAATATGACACTTGCTTGTTACAAGTGGTTCTTGTTATGTTTGTTGTCTGCAGAAGAACCTGAGCCCACGAAAAACTGTTAGGTTTCCTCTCTGAGCGGATGTGCAGGCTGTAGCTGTTCCCCTTTGAGCTTGTATCGCTGCAGAACTTTTTCACTGAGCCATGTCATGTTCCTACGACTCTTTCCCATTAGCATGGGTGGTGCAAGCCCTGCCGTCCTCCTTGGTGCTGGGTTGCAATGAGCACCTGGGTGGCTACTGTCGCCCCAGGTTCAGCGGTGGAGCGGCTGATGGGAGTGCGAGGGTGAGTCAGGGCTGCTGGCTGTTGAACACCACAGAAACGGAGCATGCTGATGGGAGGACTGAGTTCACACTTTGGCCTGATGTTTGGCATCGTGTCTGAGCTGGTGTCTGTCTGAGTCCTGGACCTTTTTGACTTGTCGTGCCTGACTCCCATGTACCTCATCTGCCTCTTCCAGAGTAGGACCTAACAGTAAATTCACAGAGCCCTTGCTCAGCTGGACTCTGCTGGGATTGCTTGTTTAGCTTGGAGCAGTGCTTATGAATTATGTGAACAGAAGGGGCCGAGAGCTTTTCTTGCTCCAGCTATGTGGCCGTGCCGTATGGGGAGGGAATTAAGCTGTGCTGCTCCTTAGCTGGGAGACAGTCGAGGACATCCAGGCCTTGCAGGAGGGTGTTTCAAGGGAGGAATAGTGTGTGTTTCTGATTCTACATTGGTGAGAATCCTCAAACACAGAGTGAAGGGGCTTGGATATCAGAATTATTTTGGAGAAAAGTTAGAATAAAGAGGCTAATTTCTGTGGCTGAAGCTATTCAGGGGTATCTGGCTGGCTGCTGCAGCAGTTTTCTCACCTGTCACTGACATTTTGCACTTCTCTCTCCATATACCATAAGTAATTATTTTCAGTTTCCTTGTCCTCCACTATTCAACACACCACCAAAAAATTGCTGTGATTCCCCTCAGAGTGAGCTGCCTTTTGGTGGCAAGGAATCCTCTGTATTTATTTCCAGGAGAGTTTACAGATGTTCCTACAGGGTTTATTTCTGTGAAGTCAGTGCCAGCTTGGCCTCCTTGGAGAAGGAAAGTATAAAGAATCAGCCAGAAAAGTTGTTCAGGTTTGTGTTTCTCTTACCCACTGATTCCAGGCAAGTTTGCTGTAGAAGTGAGTGGGAAGGCTTGTATTGCTTCCTACTGCAGGCGCTGTTCTCGGCATTTAACAAAACCTCTCTTGTTTGTTTTTCCCTTGATCCGCATGCTGGAGCATTTCCTGGCTCACAGACCAGGCTGTCAAAAACGTCTGAGAAGTATTTCTCTACAGACTTTATTCTTTCAGCCGCATCGTTCCCCGGCTGCCTCAGTGTATCGTGATTCAGCTTTTGTGTCTGAAGCCAGCCCTTCTGGCACCGCACAGCTCAGGTGGTGGGGACACCTACCTAGTAACTGTGGGATGTCTTGTTTTGCTGTGGTGTGTGGGTTATGGGCTGGAAGTTTGGGGCTGGTCACTAGTGATGTCAGGAAGCATAAAGCATCCAAGCTTTTTTGGTGCAAAATCTGGTTCACAGATTCTCTTCTGACTTTCACAATGATTAGGAACACTTATATGTGTTTGTGCCTTGGGTGTGGGTTGAAGCACTGGTGGCCTGGAGAGCATTAAGAATGAACTTAATATTCAATCTGTAAGTCAAAAAGGCCTTCTCAGTCCACGTGTTGCTAAAATTGCCAGCTGCCTGTTGAATTTTTGTGGAAACATATTATTTCAAGTCCAGCAGTTCTGTTCAGCTGTCAGTAAGCTGACTCTGGTGCAGTAGTTTGGATTCGTTTTATGGTCTTGGAAGGAACCTGGATTACTGGGTTAAGCAGACCCTTGATAACAGCTAATAAGCCTTTTCACTGTCATCATTTCCAAGTGCTGTCCTTTAAAACCTTACCAGACTGCAGCGTTCTGAAAAAGTCTCTCATACCCATTTCTGTCTTCTTCCCTCTGCTGTCTTTGAACCCTAGACTCCGGGCTGGTCGTTCCAAGCGTGTCTTACGAGCTTCACAAAAAGCTGCTCTCGGTTGCTGAGAAGCACGGGCTGACTCTGGAGCGGAGGCTGGAGATGACGGGCGTGTGTGCGAGTCAGATGGCCCTGAGCCTCCTTGGGGGACCCAACAGGTAAAGCTGTTCCCTTTCACTCAGGTGTGGGTTTGCCCCCTCTAAGAAGAGCTCAACTTACCCTGTTCTGCTAAGTGAGGTTGTAGTGAAAGAGACTGAGGTTACTTTTGAGGTAAACATAACGTAGATGCCTGCTGCCACTTGCGCTAGTCCCTCAGTGGTCCTGCAGCTGGAAGCAGCTGTCACCTCTGCCTTCCTTGCCTCTGAAAGAAAAAAAACTCACTTGATGCTGTGCAGACCTGTGTTGTAGCTCATATATCAGCCTGTTTCCAAATAATCATGAGAACAAGTGTGAGGCTCAGGCTCCTGAAGTGGGAGGAAGCCTTACAGTAGGTTTCCATGTTCGTGCTGTGGTTTTTATTTTGCGTTTTGTTTTGGGTTTTGGGTTTGGTTTTTTCCTACCCTCTCTAGAAAAGGGCTGGCTGAACATACCGTCTTGGATGAATGACTTACTAAGGGCTTCTTTTTGGCTCCTGTGTCCCAGAAGCAGAAGTGTCTCTTAGTCAAAGACAAAACAGACAGAGTTGAGATTCTTCTCTCCACTTACCAGGAATTTTTTCAGGGAATTGAGCTTTGCACAGGTGTAACCCAAGGCAGATTAAACCACTGCAGAATTTCTGGCGAGTTACTCTTTTTTTGCAAATAAGTAAACCTTTCCTTTGTTGTTTTTACGTGTTACAGTTTAATGATATCGACAAAACCAAAAGTCAGCTCATGAAAACAGTGCTGCTTAGCTTTTCACAGTGCTAAATTAGCGTTCAGGCATCTACACCGAAACTGAGAATATCCTGCTCTTTTGGAGGGCCCAATTTAATAGCAGGTGTGGAGAGCACTTACTGCTCTTTGCATGAATGTATGTGCTGACTTCTGAAGAGGTCCACTCTGTGCCTGCATTTAGCATAGTTGTTGATGTGGGCAGACAATTGCATATGTATTTTTATGTTGTCGATAGATGCTCCAAATTATTTGCTCTTTAAATAGAAGATAAGCCTTAAGTCTCCATCTGTTTATTTGGTAGTACTTTACCAGGACCTGATGGTTTGAGTGAGAGCAGTAAGTGATGACATACCAGGCAGCACTGACCCTATCAGCTGAAAATCCTACTGTAAGCCACACTTGATGGCTTGCAGGCTGTTTAAATAAATGAACATTATTTTGCAGTTGATGAGGCTTGGGGAGTAGAAATTATTTTTCTTCCAACTGTGGCTCTGCTGGTGGAGTAAATCACCCTGTATTTTTAAGATTGTACAGTTAGCATTCCTCTAAAAGTAGAGGGCCAGAGGAAAAGAAGCCTCCTAAAGGTGAAATCGCACTGGATTCAGGCTTGCTACATCAGCAGTGAAAATGCCCCCTGCTTTGAAAGTACAAGTTGGCTTCGTGACGAACCAGGATAGACTGGGACGTTGTGCTCTCTGCTGCGGGTGCAAGGAAGTCTTGAAGGGAACCTGCAAGCAGAGCAGCTCTCTAGTGTCAGCGCTGCAAAAGGATGTGGGTTCCTTCTCGGAGGCAACGGAAGATTTGCAAAACACCTGTAAATTTGCATTTTACTGATCCTGCCCCCCCTTACAGGAAGAAGGTAAGAGATTCTTGGGTTTATTAAGTCCCCTTTTGTATGTGTTTTAGGCTGAACCCGAAGAATGTGCATCAGCGACCCACAGTAGCCCTGCTCTGTGGCCCCCACGTGAAGGGGGCCCAGGGGATCAGCTGTGGACGGCACCTCTCCAACCATGATGTCCATGTCATCCTTTTCCTACCCAACTTTGTCAAGATGCTGGAATCCATCACCAACGAGCTGAACCTTTTCAGCAAGACGCAAGGCCAGCAGGTGTCCAGCGTCAAAGGTAAGCAAGCGAGGAGCAGACCTTGTGCCTTGTGCCTTGCAGAGACCAGTGCTGCCCAGCTCTCCAGTGCCTGCCCGGTCCGGTGGCACCATCTAGTGGCACCGCCGTAGGCAGGTGGCTGGTTGGAGGCTGGCAGGACGGCAGAGACTCAAGAGGTTCAACAGTGGAGCAGTTGTGCTGGTACAGATGTTTCCTGTATGAACAAATACGGAAGAGCTGCTGTATGGGTCTGAGTCAGACCAGCCATTCTCTTAGAATAAGGGCCGTCCTTGTTCAGCATATTGAAACTGCAAGTAAATGAGCATCCAACTGCTGCTTGAAAGCAAGAGACAGCCTTGCTGAACTAGTCCCAGCAGCTGTCAAAATTCAGATCTTTTCGTTTGCCCTAAAATAAACTGATGCTCCATCTTCTGTGAGAGAGCTGGCTTCTGTCTGTTATTTCACCAGGGGTATTTTCAAACTTGTTTCATTTAAACTTCTTGGGAGAAACAAGCCTGGGAATTGGGGACTGCACAGTGTTTTGTGTTGTGGCAGGGTGGGGGGCCGTGCTGTGCTGGCTGAGCTACTTGTCTGTTGTAAAGGATTATAAAAGATTTTGCACCAAGGACTTTGTGGTCTGTCAGGTAAGAGGAATGCAGCAGGGGTGGTACAGAACAGGTGAGCGCAGTGAGACTGATGGAGCTCAGTTTGGCAGGCAGCAGTGCAGCACACAAGCTGCCTTTCCACAGCAGAGGTAATCGGCGCGTTCCATGAAAATAGGCCTTTTTTTCAGCTTGTGGAGTATAAAATGACCCTTTTATGATGGAGAGAGAGCGCCACTGCTTCCCTGGGCTGCCTGGACTGGTGAGGCAGCTCAGCAGCAGCAGCTGGGGCTGCTCAAGTGCTGACCACTTGATGAGATTTTGTACCTGAGAGTCTGTGAATGCTCTCCAGACTTCTGAAGAGCTTTTAAATGTTGGTGTCTTTTGCAGAAGGATGGCAATAACAACAGGTAAGGCCAGGCTGTATGTGGTGAGACTGTGGGTGCTGGAAGCAAAAATGAAAAAACTGCTGGCAGTGCAAGGAGGGAAGGCACTGAATTCATGGTTTCAGGTTGGTCCTCGGTGCTCAATGGTGTTTGTGTTTCTTTCAGATCTCCCAGATACCCCTGTTGACCTAGTGATCAACTGCCTGGATTGTCATGAAAATGCCTTTTTGAGAGATCAGCCTTGGTACAAAGCAGTTGTGGACTGGGCCAATCAGAACCGGGCACCCGTCCTCAGCATAGACCCTCCGATAAATGAAATGGAGCAGGGCATCGATGCCAAATGGTCGCTGGCCTTGGGCCTGCCCCTGCCCCTGGGTGAGAGGGCAGGGCGCGTGTACCTCTGTGACATTGGCATTCCCCAGAAGGTCTTTCAAGAAGTGGGAATAAACTACCACTCGCCCTTCGGTTGCAAGTTTGTCATCCCCCTGCACTCCACTTAGAGCCCACCTAGCCACACGGCTCTGAAGGGAGAGAAGAGAGGAGGAGGAGGAGGTCTGTCAAATAAGCTGTCCAGTGGATCCTGACTAGTAAACTCGTGACGCCTTAAGGATGTGAAGTTCTGGAGAGTTTTCCTTCCAGAAGAAACATTGTGTATTTAAAAAAAAAAAAAAGAATAATCATAAAATGAAACAAAAAAGAAGGAAGCGAATGTTCCTGCAAAGCTGTTCTCATTCTCTTGTGCCATTGTATGAAGGAACACGCAGGAAGATGGTGTCTGTCCCCGGTGAAGGCGGCCACGGTTGCCCAGGCCCGGCTGGGAGGCTGTTTAATGAGGGGGTGTACGCAGAGTTGATACAAGTGATGGGTGCTTTCGAGATTTGAGATGTGTTTCTCAGTCCTTCTGGGTGGATAGACCCAGCAAGGGACCCTGGTGGGAGCAGCACCCCTTGGTTGTGTAGAAATACCTTCTGTTGCAGTTGTACCGGGAGAGAGGATTTGGTTTTGTTCCGTTGTTCTTTTTTACTTCCCTCTCCCCTGTTTTACGTTCCTGAAGGCAGTTGTAGCTCGCTCTCCCTCCTGGACCTTCCAGCCCCTCAAGGAGAGCGTTCCTTCTTCAGAAAGCTTGTGTCGAGAGCCAGAGGCTCTCGGGTTGCACGTGCTCTGGGAACACCGATGTCCTCGGCTAGGCCTTACTTGCTTATATACTCTTGGCTTTTTATTTGTTCACTTAGTGGGTGAAGCCCAGGTCTGTGGGAGCGAGGTGTGTTTTGGAAAAGAACTTTTCCGGGATAGTTGTTTTTCTTCTTTTCTTTCTTCTTTCTAGCACAGTGAGTGGCTGAATCAGGGAAAGGGTAGTGAAACAGGGCGGTGTCACTCCGAGTTGGTTGCATGGTGTATGGTGCAGTTAATGTTTGGGTGAGTTCCCCCCAGTGCTTCCAGTATCCCTACTACACTCAATGTGGTTTGGGAAATAGGTCATGGATCTGTTCATTCCCTTTGGGTTCGAAGCCTGCATACAGGGTGGGGGTGGGGGGGTGTGTGTGTGTGTGTACCCATGTGCTGGGAACCAGCTTGAGGAAGGACTTGGGTCCTCAGCTTCCACGCTCCTGTTTGCCTGCAGGAGATGGTGTGGTGAGAGCTGCTGCCCTCCTGGAGGGGTATGGCAGGAGGATCTCGTCTGAATTACCGTAGGGGATCTGCCCCGGATTGCTCTGCTAACTGCTGTCGTGCTGCACTCTCTTCCCACGTGCTGCCAGGAAGCGCTGGGTTATCTTTTCCTGTGTTCATATTGTTGGCCTGATGGAGTCTTGGTGCAGTGCCTAGGGACTGCAGGGACAAGCTGAGAAACCATCAGCTAGCTGGCTTCAGGAATCCATTGTGCTGGCTCCGTGCATGCTCTCTGAAGGCTTTGTGCCTGGTAGCTGACCCAGGGAAGCGCTGAGCCTGGCGTGATGCAGGAGGTGCTGTAAGGGTGAGCTGTTCCTTGAGGAACCAGGCAGATGCAAGGCAGGGGCCTTGTTCTCACAGAGGCGCTCAGCGCCCTGCTTGTTCCTGATGCTGCGAGCGTGGGCAGTGCTTGAAGCTCTGCTGCTCTTCTGGTACCTTACCTGTCCCCAGAGCTCCTGCAGGTACCTAAACCTTGCACAGACCCTGTTCTGGCAGCTGGGAGAGCTTCAGAGCTTCAAATGGTGCCTTTTCTGCAGGGGAGCTGGATCACTTCTGAGGCTGCGGTGCAGGGACGTGTGGAAATGGTCACCTACCGTTGTAGCTGCCCTGTTGCTGTGCTCTACGAAGCAGGTAGCAAACCTATTCACCCACTCGTGCTCCGAGTGGTGAGGATTTACAGATCGGGCACTTGGCCTTTGTTCTAAGCAGATAAAGATAAGTGTATCAAAGGAGGAGGGAAGAGATTTCCCTGGTTGAAAAGAAGCAATCGAGTAATTAATATTGCCTGGAAGCGCAGAGTGAGGGCGGAAGACCCAGCCCCTGAGGACAGGAGGCTGGTGAGCGCTGGGCCTGTCTTTGCAGCCGCCTGAGGTCTCTTCCCCTGCCAAACCGCCTGCACCTTGCCATATCTACCTCAGCAGGATGAAGGGCTCTGCCCCCCTCTCGGTGTCTGGACCCCTGGCTCCCCTGAGCTTCTTGCCCTGCTGAGGGCCGGGTGACCGAACCACGTCTGCTGGCTTACGCCGAGTGGCTGTAGCGCTCGCAGCGGGAGGCCCGGTGACTTGTCAGTGCTGTGAGGGCGTGTAGCGCTGCCCTCGAGCGGTGGTTCTCCTGTAGCAAGGGCAAAGCTGAAGCACCTATTCCTCAGGTGAACCACGTTTCAGCTAGAATTGTAGTGGCATTTAACAAACTGTGGTTCTGACTCAGCTGCACTAGGAAGGGATAGCAATGTGGTTGGTTATTTAAAATACAGTGAGGCTTCTCTCTGCCTTTCTTGCTTCTTCAGCAGTTTCAACTTCATCAGCAGTTTCAGCTTCATCTAATCTTTAGCTGGGCAGAGGAGCAGCAGCTGGGTTAAAAAGGTGGACGACCATCCCCTGGTCATTGCCTGTGGGACAGTGTTCGCTTTAGCCCCCTTATTTTCATTTTCCCTGCTCAAGACACTTGATAGAAGAACCTGCTGTTTCAATTTCTGCTTTCCTCGAATCAGGCTGCAGGCTTTTCTCGCCTTTTCTGGCTGCTAAACTGTAGATTGTACGCACTGAGCAGTGACAGTGTAGAAATATGTAAGGCTTCGTCAGAGGGTCCTTTTCTGCATCTACGCTGCTGTGCCACTGGCTGAAGTTACGTGCCCAGAAGGGCACCGAACCAGGTAAAGGCGTTTTTGCAGGGATGGCAGCTGGGATCAGGTCTGTACTTGCTGCTGCATGCTCCAGGAAGCCCTAAGGCCCTGCGCATTGCCAGCTGTGCAGCAATGGGGTTCCCCACATTTAAGGAAAAAAAAAAAAAAAAAGCGAGCAGTGTTGCACAACAGGAGGGTACAGACCCTCATGTAAGGAAAGGGATTCCCAATCCCTACCTGTGCAAAACGGTTAGGGCACAGCAGGCAGCTTTGGTCTGCGTTTGGCGCAGTTAAACTTTACATTGTGCTCACTTTCTGGAGATGAGACTACAGTGGGGTATCTGCCTGTACTTCCCCTCTGACACAAAGGCTTACTTGAGGAAGTATTGGCCTCACCCACGTGAAATGCTTCTTACGTGTGGGTGTGAGCTCTTCTGGAGCACTCAAGAGACCCAGAAAGGGGTCTGGGTCCCTTCTCCCCCTTCCCCATCTTGCCAGAGTTAATTCAGAGAATGGAACACTTTTTTTTATCTGTGTTTGAGATAGTTTCTACCCACGACCTTAACCACCATCATAGGAACTGCCCGTGAGTGCTGCTCTGGTCACTAACATGTGAAGGTCACTGCACTATGTCACTGCTTGATATTCCATTTGTGACCTAATGTTTGTAACGACTAATTCCTGCCGCTACGGGGGAAATGCCCTGAAATAAAGTGCAACTATTCATGTGTGCTATTCGTGTGCAGCTATTTATTTGTCCTCTATCATTCTAGAGCCTGACACCACAGCTGGACCAAGCCTTCCTGCTGCTCTGCACTGTTTAGAGGGGCAAGGGCAGAGACCAGGGAGCATGCAGTCCACTCACCCTCACTTTTTGCCCTCCAGTAAAGCAAAGATTCCTGGTGCTTAGTTTCCAGTTAATTTTTCAACCTCTCCATCTTCCTTTGCAGAAAAGGCAAAGCTGGGAGCAAGAGAACCCTACACCTGCCTACAAGGGAAGTATCAAACAATAAGAAACACTTTATTTTAACTTTACAACATATAAATAGACAAATCTGTGCTTTCCAATCTAGCTTTTTCTTCCCCTCCCTTGCCCAGGGTCCTTGTCACAGTGCCCCGGCCCCTCTTAACTCTGAGAGAAGAGAGTGAGTGGGGCTGAACTGCAGAGGCTAGACCGATCCCGTATGTACAAATCCAGCAGGCATCGCACCCTCCCCAGCTGTCATCTGCTCAGGTCCCGGCTGGCGCCTCGACCGCACAGCATCCTTTCCTCTGCAGAGAGGCCAGCAAAGAAAGGATGCAGGAGGGCTTCTGAGAACGTGATCCTCCGGGAAGGGTCGAATTCTAACATCTTCCTCATCAAGTCAAAGAGCTGTGCGTGCTCCAGCGAGTCGTGCAGCATGTACGTCTGAAAGAGAAGGGCGGGGGAGAGGAGAGAGGGGTTAGCGCTCTGGCAGGACAGGGGCTGAACCCTAGGCCCTAGTTTTGTGATGTACAGGGAGGCAACAGCTGCCTCCCATCCTGAAGTACAGCCTCCCTCCAATTCCCTGGCACCTGTCCTGCTTGAGCCAGACCAATGAACTTCTGTTACCACAGATGAGAGTTCGGGGCTCCGTAGAAGCCAGTTACTAAGGGAAATTCCCATCCCTAAGCCCTGCACTGCTGATCTGGGGAAGGGAACGGCACAACGGTTCACCCTCGCAACACAGCCAGCCCTCCGCCAGCCACAGAGCAGCACCTACCCGCAGGGGCTTGCAGTTCTCTTGGACGTATCTCCCATCGGACGTGTTCTCATCCCATACCAGGTTCCCGTTGTGGAAATATTTTTGCTTCCTGCGAAGGAAAGGTGGTCAGTAAGGCTACTTGTGGGACATACTTCCAGCACATCTCCCATGGTTATGCCCTACAGGTGAGACCCGGTGTGAGGACAGGGAATTGGTATCCCGAGTAACTGGCCACAAACAGCTGACTGGACTGTCTGAGTTCAGGAAGAGCTTCTTACCGAGTTTTGTGGATCATGTGAGATGGAATTGGCCCAAGGATTTTTTCCATCATGACAAGATGCTCACGATTCTCATGGGTCTGCAAAGGAAAAGAGCGATGGTGCATTAATTCAGAACCTGGGAGATCTGATGACAAAAGGTCTCTCCCCTGTACAGGTACAGGGGAGGAGACAAGCCTCTGTCAGGAATGATGCAGGTCCCGTCCACCTCTACTTGCTTTCTTGATTTCTCTGTTCTTCACAGGCACAGTGAAGAAGCCAGAAGGGATCTGAACCTTGTCCTTCCAGTAAAGCACTAGTCCTCAAACCATGAGTTCTCCTGGGCTTATTTTTAAACTCTGCTTCTGATTTTTAGTGCCTGAACTGCATTTCCTTTCCCTTCACATTAAGGATTCTTAGGGTACGGTGGCTCTTGCAAGAATCATACCTGGAAGAGCGTGAAGCCACGGTAATACTCAAACAGAATGCAGCCAGTACTCCAGACATCGCACGGCTGTGCCCAGCCCAGCTCTGCAAAGAGAATCAAGTTAACTTTGCGCTCTCAACAAGTCCCACCAGAATTCTACTAGTTCCTTGCTGAAACTGCAGGGGTTACACGAAGGCAGACCTAGAAGTTATCTGTGTACTTTCCGGTGCTGCACACTGGCAAGAGGACTGTCACATCCCCCTGGATGCTTCTGTTTCAGCTTATGCTGACTCTGCGTTCCCCTGGAGCCAATTTGAGCACTTCCTCAGTCTCACAGGCTTTTCTCAGCTGTCTGCACTCCATGTCAAGGGCCTGCACTATCCATTGTTACCTTCGAGACAATCAGGATCTTGGGATTGCCGAACTGGAGTGCTCTCACACTGGTTCTCCTCTAGACAGCATTATCCTACAGCACCCCCGGGGCAGCTGTTCTCCTCCACCTGTCCAAAACTCCCAAAACCCCAGTAGTACTCACCCAGAATCACTTCTGGTGGACGGTAGTGCCGGGTAGCCACGATAGTGGTGTGGTGCTCGTGATCGAAGGTAGCACTTCCAAAGTCTGCCACACGGATGCTTGTGTTCCGAATGGATTTCTCCTCACAGCTCTGCAAGCAAACAAGAAGTCCTCAGCACTTCTAATAGCTGGTTCAGGATTAAGCTAGGCTTTGAGAGGAGCCCTCTGACCCCAGAACTGCCATGTCTGCGCTAATCAGAAGGATTATAACTGTGAAGCTTTGAGCTTTTTACATCTGAGATCAGCATTAAGGAAAGCTGCTGAACGTTCCACTTCATGGCCTGGAGCCACTGAAGCAGCCTCAAGACCTTTAGAAGACCCAGGAGAAAGAAGAGGCCTGCTTTCCAGTTTGTTCTCACTAAACAGACTTTTAAGGCCCTGTGGGGCATGCATGGAACAGGGAAGATCCAATTTCTGCAGGAAGGGGAAAGGCAGGCTATTCCTGATCTATTCACTTCTCTTTTGGATGTAACCCACCTTTTTCTCGTTGTACAGAGTGTCAAAATCAGAGTTGACAAACAAGATGTTTTCTGGCTTGAGGTCAGTGTGAGTCAGCTGGTTGTCATGTAAAACTGCGCAGGTAGAGAGAGAAAAAAAAAAAAAAAAAGTAAAAACCACATACTGAAGCACCCATACAACTCTGCCCATCAAAGTGCCAAGCCAATCCCTTCTCGGCTCCCTCCCAACCCATTCTGGTGACACATCATGGCCTAGCTATGGACGAGGTATTTCTGACACAGAGAAGGCACCTTTTGCACAGAGGAGCTTACAAGTGTCTTCCATTCCTTTCAGAAGGAGAAGGAAGCAAGTCTAAAGGCTACTGCTCTATCCACCACAGAAATCAGCATCTCTTATCTTTGTATAAGCTTCGGAAAAGTAGGAAAAAATAGCTAGAGTACCAAGATACTATTTTGGGTTAAAAAGAAAAAAAGCTGAAGAACAAACAGCTGCTGGCAAGCCCACAGGCTGGCCCTGGGTGACCTACATCTCAGGGCGTGGCAGAGTTGGTAGGCCATGTGCCGGATCTGAGGGAGAGGGTATGGCTGGAAGTTATTCTCCTTCAGGAACTCGAAAGTGTTCTTGCCCAGAAGCTCAAAAGCAATGCACATGTGGCCATGGAAGTTGAACCAGTCTGACATCAGGACACACAAGCTGTGCAGAGAAAAAGATGTGAGGATTAACCATCATTCAGGGGCTCGACAGAATGTTCTCCCAGTTGCTGGCTGCTTCAGAAATAGCAAAAGCTACTTTTGGTGAGCAAAAGCTCTGAGCCAGCTGACTCGGAAGTACAGTAATCCCTCTGTGCACACCAGAGAGACACCCTCTCCCCACTTTGCTCAACCACATTTAGATAGAGATCTCCAGTTCAAGCGGGACAAGGCAGCAGGTGGCTGTTAGAGAAGTAGTTCTGGCTAATTTTTTCTCGCTACAACCTGGCATGTCACTTGTTAAAGAGTTCAAGCAAACAACTTTTCAGTAGAACTAGAAACAGACTCTCTTCTTCCAAAACGCAGAGGAACGAGAAAGGTTTTCCCCCGCACAGGAGGCAAGCAGCAGGTATTCCAGTCCTCAGCCCTGTATTTCTTTGGCCATCACCCAAGGAGACCGCTTTTCTGTAAGGATGTGGTACTGACTACCCAGGAGCCCCGCAGGAGCTTACAATTTGTTCTCCTTGTCCTTCTCTTTGATTTTTTTCAGGACATTAATTTCCAGCCTGGCTGCTTCTCGGTACTTTCCAACATTTTTTATGATTTTCAGTGCCACCTGAGATTTGCCTCTGTAAGGGAAGAGACAAAAGGATGGAGTCAGAGAAAAAGCTTATGCACATACGTCCTCAGTCCACAGAGAGGGCATATCCCAGTTACTCCAGTCATGTTTTCATGTGTTAAGAGGCTTAGTCATTGCTGGGTCCCAACAAAGCTCTCAAGGTCTGCCAAAGATTTATGCCGCTTGACCAGCAGTTAAGCACCCACATGGAAATTTGAAGCGAAAGGCTATTGCTGGGTGACACTCCAAAGAGAGCTGCAGACAGCTCTGCAAGCACACCATTTCCTGACACAGCAGTCTGTAAGGTCACTGTGCCTCCAGCAGACATCCCCCCTCTCCAACTGTGCCAGAGAGATTTCTGAGGAGGCAGCAGATCCCAGCGGCTCCTATACTAAGCTGACCCCACGGCTCAGAGACAGACAAAAGGTCAGGAAGAGACAGGGGTCAAGTGTAATCACAGGAGAGGTTAAAAAAAAAAAAAAAAAAGTATCCGGCAGATTAAGAGGTCACTTTCCCCAGCTGCCTGGCCCATCCCTCAGCTGGAGTTCGCTGCTTTTGCCGTAGGGCAGTAGAACAGCCTGCGCCAAAGCCCTCAGCCACTGAACAAATTCCCCTGCTTCCCTTAACACATCAGCCTGCAAACTTGGGGGCCTGAGGTATGAACCAGGCCCCTTTCCACTTCCTATGAGAAATAACCTCTACCACGGTGTCAAGTGGAAGGTGACAGCAAGAGTTTGGTCCAGCAGAGTCCAGGCCCACGCAAAACTGGCAGCGTTAATCCTGCCACACTTGTGAGCATCTGGGCTTGATGCACAAGGGACAGGCAAGTTATCTGGAAGGGAAAGATGCCCACCTGGCATGGTCCACACACTCCACCACTTTGCCAAAAGTGCCTTCGCCAAGGCTGCCGACAATTTCATCTAGGAGAGAAAACAGGAGTGGATGTGAACTTCAGAGGCTTGGCGAGCGCTGAGGTCCTGCAATTTCACAGCAATAAAATGTCTCTCACTGCTACACTCTTTAAAACTCAAGTGTCTATTGTCTGCCTCAGGCAATTTACTGCTCAGTCCATTTATAAGCAATAAAACACTAGAGACCCCTCGAGTACAATACGAGAGATCTCGTCTAACATGGGGATAGAAAGTAGAGAGGTAAAGTTTTACGAAAGGTGGCTGTACATCGCTCTTGAAGCCAATCGCCGATCCTGCACACCAGGTGGCCTTCCTTGTCATCTTCCACGCTCCTGCTGCGCTTACTGCTCTGTTGGCTTCTCTGTACACACCGCCCCCCGAAACGGCATACGACCAAGCGCACACAGCGGGCAGTTCCGAGTGGCAGGATTGTGTTGTCATTCAAAGGTGGAGATGACGGTGCGTCGGTGGTTGGATTTTCCAGATCCCAGCATTTCATAAGGCACACAGCATATATAACGATAGGGATATTGCAAGGGACACGTCAAGACACAAACTAACTTCAAAACAGAAAAGTAATCAACAGCTACAGGTATGTAAAGAAAACTCTCTCATTAGCGACGGCCTCTGGTGCCGCCGCCTCTTAGGCAGGAAAACGCCCCCCTCTTCTCTGAAGGGAAGCAGCAGCTGGGAAGCTCCAGTGTTAAGGTGGCTTGGCTTGGCACCACCATTCCCCACAGAGGAGCAGCTTCCTCCGCAGCACCAGAGGATGCTGCCAGAGGCACAAGAAGAAGGAGGGCTTTGCCAGAAGAACGTCATTTTCTCCGCTGGCAAACGTGACGAAGGGTATACAAGCTGTCGGTTCGGACAAGCTGTCCAGTAGAAGCCAGAGTAGCAGTTCTCCCTCTGTGCAGCCTGCCCTTTCGTACCTCGGTTAATAGATCGCCAGCTACCCAGAGCCGTGTCCTGCCCCGGCTACGAACCAGCCCTTCCCTTCTTGACAGAACCAACTACCACGCTGATCCTAAATCCATATGCCCGACTGGCTGCAAACAGACCTGGTGTCACACATCGGCCTTAGGATGCAATTTTAAGCCTGGGAGAACTTTAGGAACAGGACAGTTAAATTAATCCCCAGGGAGCATTTCACTCCACTTCAGGCATCCACTAAAGGTATGAGGTCACGTTCACCCCTGCTACTGCTAGCTTCTACTGGAAAACCAGCCGAACATTCCTGAAAGGACCCAGGGTCCACAAAGCAAGCTGCCCTAATTCCTGATCTTTTTCTGTTCAGCCTTAAAAATAGTTACAGTCTCTACAGCCAAAGAAATTAACACAAAGCTCTACGTTTCCATGCCCGAGCTTCTGTCAGGCTTCTCTTCTGTGCCCCTCGCCCCCCAGTTAGTCCAAAATAATGAGCTACAGTCAAACCCCAAAAGGTCAGCTGATACGGAAGAGAAGGGAGAGAGGACAGTTGAGACAGCTGCGAGACTTCAAAGGATTTAGATCACGCCAGCCCAAACCTGCACACCGTTATCACCACACGCACGCACGCACACCGCACTGGAGCGTTTTCATCATAACCCTGGCTCTTCCCAAAACTAAACAGTCAACTGGAAATAAATAAAAGGAGGAAAGCAACAGACTGTCAGAAGTTCCCAGCCATGCAGGTATCCACTGTAACTGCAGGGATCAGGACTCAGTCATTTAGTTGTAATTACATTTAAAAGCAGCAAACTTGTGAAAGGTGGAAACGTTCCTTACAGGAGAGAAGCAGTGAAGCGGAGACATTTGGTCTGATACCTCACAACACTTCCAGGGTGTTCCCGGTCCCGGGACCAGCCTCCCCACCCAGTTCCAAAAATTCCCTGTTAATTCTTGAAAGGAACACTACGTTTCAGGGTGGAAAACGGGGAAGTTTTCAAAGAAGCTGAAATCCAAGGACACTTGCGTGGAAATAGGCAAAGAGGACACGTGCATATCCTCAGAAGGTGGAAGCCTTTCTCCAAGGACAGTGGGACAGGGGTTAATAACCACAGGGCTAACAACTCGGAAGAACCAGGCTGATTGATCCCATCTGATGCAGGATTCTGGCACAAAGTCAGACCAGCGTGCCTTCACAGAAGCGCTCCGTACCACCGCTGCATGCCAGCCCCCCCAGCAGCAGCAGTATGCAGAAGCGAAGCCCTGGCCACGTACAAACCTGAACAATGACCGATCCCAGCAGCCGGGCTGGCCTGCGGCCAAGGCTCGCCCTTGTCAGCCTACCACGTGCGTGCCATTTGAAGCCTTCCCTGATCCCTCCCCGGCCGTAAAGAACACAGCTTAGCTTCCTCACGTATTAAGGCTACAGGGGCTGGACTAGTAAAGACCAATTCCTACAAACGCTTCCCGCTTAACAAGACACAGATTTTGGACTATACGTTCCACAAAATGAAAACAAACAGAAAAATGGGATTAGAGGTACTCACCCAGAGTGTTCAGAGCTGAAAGGAGGTAAGAACAGTTAAAACCCTGAACAATCCCGAACTCATTCTGGATGCTACTCACCGAGGAGGCACTGCTACAAGACCTGGTCCTGCGTTTCCGGCAGTGATGCTGGTGCTTCTTTGGACGGTGCTGCTCTCTGCCTCTGGATCGTCGCCAGTTTCGCGAGCGGGTCGAGTAATAGTCCTCTCCAAAAGACGGGCTTCGGTCTTCAAATCTGTAGGCGTCGCTGTCCCGTCTGTATCTCCTGTGATAAGGCATCCTGTCATGGCTGTAGCACAAACAAGAGCGTGTTTATAAGCCTGGAAAAGCACAAAAGGCAGAGTCCCACTGAAACAAAGCGCTCTTGCTCCCGCTCCCTGGTGGCAGGGAGACAACAGCAAGCATCCCAGCTTCAAACCATCCCTCCACTATGGCTCAAATGCTGATCACTTCTCAGATAAGAAAAAGGAGAAAGCTTGCAAGAGAAAATGGTGTGGCGCTCCCACACTTCAAGGAGCCAGGGGGAAACCACCCACTTAGAGCCTGATCTGAGCTGCCTACCTCACCTGAGCCACCTCCGCCACCACACGCAAGTGTTTTTCTAACACCGTTTCTTCTCCCCAAGGAAGGGCTCTCATTAGTTCTTGAGCAAACGAGAACTGGAGGCAGCAGCGGTGCCCTAGTCACCACCCCAGCGGGGACTGGAGTCCTCTAAACGGCAAGCCTTCGGTGTACGCATGCACACCAGCTCAACAGATCACCAGCAAGAGCCAGAAGAAAGATTTGGTCTCTGCAGTATAGTCAAGCCCTGCACACCTAGTGACAACCGAGGGCTGCAAGTATGTAAGGGAAACTTTTGGCCACGCTCATCTCTGCATCGGGAGGGGCCAGGAGACATCAGGCAAAGCTCCGCTCTGCGAGTATTTACAAGCTGACGTCGCACATGCAGTTCTAGGTACTGTGTGTGCACATGAGCAGTGAGAGCAGCTCTCCCTGATCCGCCCTCAGTTAGAGAGTATCTGCGAGCTGCAAGTGCCTCAAGCTAGAGCTGTGATTCTGAAACTCCTGCCTTTTGCTCTGTGGGTCCCACATGCTTCCCTGGCAGCACTGTTATGGTACCTCTTTTAAACCGGACAGCAAAAACGGTATCATGTAGCACGTGTAGCAGTGCCCTACTTGTACCCCCAAAAGCACGACTGTCTTCTCCACCCCAGCCGTTACAGTTGGTCTAATAAAACAGCTTCCACTAGAAGCCTTGCTTCACACACCATTGAGCGAGAAGCCACGTTTTAGGTGGAAGATGTTGCAACTCAGAAATAAGAACAGCATGTTGGCCTTCCAATGATAAACAGCAGTATTTTGGGCAGATGCCCGGCCAGGTCGATGCTGTCGTATGTACCCAGCCGACTGCAAGAGCAACGGCTTCTCCAACCAAGACCTTGCTGCAGCTGCTTCAGCCCGGAAACAGGAACTTTCGCTGTTTGCGCCTCTCCGCTTTGGCAACAGTTAGCTCTCTCGCCGACAGCTTAACGGGATGCAGATATGCATGTGGTGGTTCATCTCATCTTGGATCAAGACTGAAATTTCAAGCTGCCTGCCAAGACAGCAGCGGCTCTAGGTTGCCACTGAACTATCCAAAACATACAAAAAAAACCCCAATGGCTCCGTCCCAACACCGGTACTCAACTCCAAACACACCTTTGTGAAACTTCAGTGTGTACTTTTAAGACACAGAGGATTCAAAAATAACAACCTAAAATACAGAGGACACCAGGAGACCTGTGAGAGGCTCACGGTCCGAGACTAAAGGGGCAAGAAGGTTCTCACCCAGCAAAAGCCTGTTTTCATCCAAATCCATCCTACAAAACCCATCAGAGGAAAGAATGGAAAAGCCCATTGTGTGCATCAGCTGTATTTCGCAATCCATTTCCTTCAGGTATACAAAAGCCAGGCTCAGAAGAGAAATTAATCTGTAGAACATTTCAGGAATTTAAGGATGAACTCAGTGCCCTTCTGGCTGCACCTGCCCTGTTCAGCCAGTGGAACCGCACCAGCTCCGGTACCACTGAGCAGCGAGGACCGCCAGCTTATTTCGGTCGCACACTGCGACGTGTCAGCACACCGCTCCCCATCAGCGCTCCCGCCTCTGTTCCAGAACCCTCACCGCAGCTCCTGTTATCAGAGACCTTATCCACCCCGCTTCCAGTACCTAATTGTCCCTGTGGAAACGCTGAACAAAGAGAGGATCAAAGGTAAAATCCAGAGCCGAAGCAGTAAAGATCAGTTAGCGATGCTCAGATCCTTTCTGACTGCACAGGAGAGGGAAAAGTATTGTTAGCTTAAACCTGATTTGTAATAATTTCAGGAGGAAACGGGTTGTCGGGAGAGAAAGACTTTAATGCCTCCCCAGCATTAGAACTGGGAAACATGATTCTGGAGCAGACTGTTCTTCCTCGTTAATATTAAAGACACTGCTTTGGGAAGAACTTTTGGCTAGATGCAGACAGAAACATATAAGGGAAAGCACACGCAATTAAGCCCTTTTCTTCCATCCCTGGGATTCACAGGTTTAAAGCTGGTCTGCAGTCGGGAAATGACAGCTGCCACCACTCAGCACTAGCTCTGAAACATGATCAGAATTGAGGACGAGCGTCCATTAGATGAGCGTCCCTGCTCGCTCCCCGCTGCCCGAGCAGCTGCTGGCAGGCATGCCCTCCTCTGCCCAAACCCGCTCTTACCTTCTCGATCGCGATCTCCGGGAGAGATCCCTCCGGGGTGGGTATCGCAGTCTCCCCTCGTAGTCTCTGCTACGAGACCTCTTCCTCTTCCACCTGTGACCCAGGTAGCTCTCCTGCTCCGGGGACCGGTATCTCTTACAGTGATGCATCTGAGGACGCGAGAGATTTCCGACTCTTAAAACTCTCACGCCGTGGCACTTCTCCCGCTGCCTGAAGGAGGCCAGGGCCTCCCGACCCCACCGGGCTCCCGTCCCCGAGGGGCGCAGGGAAGCGCGAGCGGGGCAATCCGCCGCCGACCGTGAGGACGAGGCCTCTGCCAGCCCCAGCAGCGTTAAGGACTTTCAGCCGGAGGCCTCCCCTCCGCAAGCGGTGGGTCCATCAGAACGATACCGCTTATTCCCCCGCCGCCCCCTACAACACCCCGGGGACAAACCGGGTCCACCGCGCCTGGCCCGCGGCCGCGTCACCTGCGGTAATCGTTTGGCAGGGGTGCCCGAGGCACCGGCCCCGGAGGCCTCAGGGCCGAGGCACCGCCGCCGGGAGGCTGCCCGCACTGGGACCCGACCTCCTCCGGGGGATACAAGCACGACACCGGGGCGGGGCGGCTGGGCCCAGGCCCGGCGCGATCCTCCCCCCGCCCCGCCGGCCGGCCCCGCCGAGCGCCC
>VZTL01044336.1:0-26130 GCA_013400535.1 Scopus umbretta | reverse complement strand
AAAAAAAAAACCCAAACCTCTATAATAAAGAAAATAAAAACCTTATAGAGTGCAGCCTGCCCAGCAGATAAGAGTTGCTGACCTAAGGTGTCAGATTTTTGTCCCATCCCTACTGCTTTCTGATCTAGTCCAGTTCCAGTTTTCCAATACCTGCTCACCTCCCTAACCTTCGAAAAGAACTGGGCTTGAAAAAACATGAGGCATAAACCCTCCAGCTCCCAGCTGCTTCAGTCGGGGCAGCAAGCTCGCAGCTCTGCGCTCAGATGCAAGGGGGGGTTGGCTCCCTGCCCCCAAGCGGCAGAGCCGTGCTGTTTGGGTGCTTGCTGGAGAGTCCCATGGTCTTCAAAGGATAGAGAGGATTTTTCCACTTTTTGTGCCAAGTAAGGCCTTTATCTTGCAGAGCATCCATATACGACTGTTACAATGTCAGTGTTTAGCACCAAAATCCCATTCCCGGAAGCAGGAATGCTGTGATCTACACCTGACAGATGTTATAATGAACCGCTGTCTGATCGAACAAAGTTTCCTCAATCATTTCCATCACATTATCTTTGGGATACAGATGTGAGGTCTCTACAGAAGAAAACTTGTCTGTGTTGCTTACTGGATCTTGCTGCAAAGAAGAAAAGCGCAATTTTAATTTCTTAAGAGAGCAAATGTGTTATGGCTGTGCAGTCATTCTATTTCCTGCATTCCCAGACAATCCATACATACCGGTGGGGGCTTTGGGGCAAAGTCTTTCTTGCAGACATGTGCTATGATGCCAGCAGCCAGAGCATCACCAAGGACATTGGTCATAGTTCGAAATCGATCCCTAGATGAGAGAGAGCTGTGAGGATGCAGTTGGTGGCCGCAGCCAACGTGCCTGGGGTTGTTATGGCTCTGAAAGACGTCAGCCTCCATCCCTAATGTCTCTACCACTGGTTCTGCTAATGGCAAGTTGAGTCAAGTGCAGTATTGTTCTTGCAAATACGGAGAGAAAATGGGATGTGCGATGTCTGCGTGAGCCCGGTACCATGAAGGTTATGGGGCTTCTTTTGTCTCATCGTGCTTGTCTTTTTAGTGCGTAGACCTGCCTGTGCTACTTCCCAAATGGATGCATCGTCAGCATTTTTGCTTAATGTGGGGGTGAGCTGCCTCAGTGGGTCATAAAACTCCTTGAGATGCCTCTCGGGGAGGAAACGTTGTTCACCCAGCCACAGCACCTCTTGTTTGTCCAAGCACCTCTCGCAGCAGTAGAAGGTGCCAGCACATTGCAGCAGGTGATGGTGCTGGGAACCCTGTGATGCTCAAAGACTGAACTCGTGTTGTGTTCAGACTTCACAAGTTTCACCTGAAAAGCTGAACTTCCTTTTATGTGAAAGAGAAAAGCAGCCAGGATACTTGATGCTGTTTCCCCTCTGTCCAGGGTGGCTGTGAAGTACAAACCAGCAACCCACGTGTCAGTTATGTAGAAGTCGGCATCTGCTCTGTGTAATTTTTCACCTAGCTAATTTGTTTCATTTTTATCTTAGTACTTTAAAATGGCATATTTCACAAACTGCGTATGTTTGACATATTCTCTTTGTCTGACAAATATAATCAAGCATCAGTTTTTGTCTCAAGATCAATCTGGTCTTCATCCATGAAGATGAAGGTGGTCTTGTTGGAAGATAGACTACCTTGGTGTTGGATGCAGTCCTCTGAAGATGTCATCCTTTTATAAACTCTAGTGATGTTTTAGTTCTCGTGACACATGGGTTTGAAAGAGAAGTTGCTGATTAAATGAAGAGGGGTTTTTGCTACATCTGTTCAAGAACTGTTTAATTTACTGCTGTGATTTGGTGTGCAACAGGCTCGTACTTTACTTTGTTACCGTTTTGATGTGACATCTATTTCTCTCTCCTTTCTGCTTTTTAATTGTGAAAATGCCCATGTTTCAGAAAAAGAAACAGCAAATTGGATGAGCACATATTGTAAATAATTACCAGTGGTTTATGGTTTATTACTGATTTCTCTGATTTTTTTTTTTTTCTTTTCCTGGAGATCATGCTTTTTTCCTAAACAATTGCATGTTTCCAGCCCTTTTGTCACTCTCTTGTTGTTAGTGTCTTTCTGGCTAATTTTAATTTCTCCTTGAATGAAGCCAGATACCTTTCACCCTGCCTTACCAACCTTGTTCCTCTTCCAGGGATAATACTCCACCAAAACAAATACCATCTACTACTTCACTTTGACTTTTGTGCTGTCCATCCTCCTTTGGTCACAGAGTGGGCAGCTTGGAGAAGACTAGGACTTGTGGTATTTCTAGGGACTATGTTAACTAGCAGCCCTACACAGTAACGCTTCATGAAGACAGGACTGCACCTGCTTTCCTCCCTTTCTGCCTCTCACCGTGGAGGAAAGTAGCATCCTTTTGATCCCTTAAAAGTATAAGTGTATATATGTTTCAGAAAGATAGATTTTGTTACTTATTTGAGACCTCCAACAAAGATGTGTTGTACGATCAGATCTGAATTTAGATAAAAGATCAGGAGAAGCCGGTATTTCAACCTGGGGACCTTACTTCAGAGAGTGGCTGGATACCAGCACCGCTTCTTCCATGTGCAGTCCTTAATGTGGCACTAGACGGTGATGGGCACCTTGGACCAGAAACGCCTCAAGTTAAGCACTCCTTTAGGAGACTGCCTATAGTTGTCATGGGCCATTTCAAGAAAATAATGGGAAAATGAAGAATCTCACGGTTGGCTCCTGGCCTTGTTCTGTGATCCCTTAATCTCTATTTGCCTCCATGAGAGCTGCTTCAAATCTGTCACCATGGATTGGCACTTAGCACCTGCCTGTAACACTGCGTCTGGAAAGTACTTACAGAGCCCAGTCGACTGCGATGATGAGTGTGATATCGTCAGTCGGCAGCCCAACAGAAGTTAGCACGATGACCATCGTAACGAGTCCAGACTGGGGGATGCCGGCCGCCCCTATGCTTGCTGCTGTTGCTGTTATGCTGCAAAGGGAAGGCAGCCACGCAGTTATTGTGGGGTTGGGTTTGGGGGTGGGTGGGTTGGTTGGTTGGTTTCACAAAAAAAAAAAAAAAGGCATGTTTGTGTGGCAAAGTAAGTTATTCCTGGATGGAAGGATTGGATCAGATCTGGCTTCCACCACCTTCCTGCTCCCTGATGCTATCCCAAATCCCTGCCTGTGCACATCATGGCCAAGGGCTTGCAGCAGGTACTCTTGGCTTTGTGCTTACACAGCACCGCTCTGTGTTCCAGTGTAGGGAAGCCCTGCCTAACATTGCTAAATATTTGCAACTGTACTTACTTCTTTTTGTCTAGACAGGTGCTTTATTTCCCTGCTTATAAATGAGGATATTCAGTTCCTGAAGGGGAGTAAATTATGCCTGCGCAACCCCTTCTGTGCTAAGGTAATTGATCTGCACTGCAGGTGTTGACCTGCTCTAGCCACGCTGTTAGTTCGCAGTCTGGCTTTTACCTACAGGCAGAGTCTTTGATTTTGCAGCAAACTCTGTGGGTGCGGAGCCTGAGCTTTCCCTGGTGCGCAGTGCAGGGGGCTGGCGCGTGCTGCGCCTTTCCCTACTCTCAGCTTTCCAGCAAAGGTCACTCTGCGCAGTAGCAAGATCTCTGCCAAACGGGAAAAGTGTGAGAGGTTGTTATAATGCCTATAAATATGAACAGAGAGAAGTAATTCAGCTGCTGCAAATAAACGTTTACCTTATCGTTATAATTTGTCCCAAATCCAAGTCATATTCATTGACCTGGGCAATAAAGATAGCGGCAACTGCTTCGTACAGTGCCGTGCCATCCATGTTGATGGTGGCACCGACAGGGAGGACGAATCGTGCCACGCGTCTGTCTATTCCATTGTTTTCCAGGAGACACTTCAGGGTGATGGGCAAGGTTGCTGAACTGCAGAACGAGAAAGAATCAGTAATTCTCTCTTGTTTGCATTGAGCTTTATAAATAGGAATCGACATAACAGTATAGAAATACAAGTCCTCCCGAGGGGAAATGCAGCAGCAATATTATACAAATTGCTATAGCGATGAAAGTTTCATCAACTTTCACTACCTGGAGAATATACATAATTAGCCAAGTAGTCTGTTAGCCGCTGGCTGCAAGATAAAACGTCAGAACGTCATGTCGGTGGCTGAAAGCACCGCACTGTCGGAGCGGCTCTGTGTGATTGTTGCAGCTCTGTGGACATCCCTGGTCCCCACGTTAATCCTGCCGCACCTCCAACACTGGTACAGGGCAGCGGCTGCCAGTACTGGCCGTGCCGGGGTCCAGCCAGACCCCGTTCTTCCTTGTTCGTCTCCTCCGTGCCACGCACACAAGGAGCAGCTGCCTTGGCTCTCGCACCCCCCGACCTTTCTCTGTTGTTCCTGCCTAGCATGAAGACGTGAGCTGTCACACGGAAATCAGGATAAGGATGTGGAGGAAGATGACTGAGTGGGAGAAAGGAAACGAGCGGGGAAAAGAAGTTGATGGGATTGTGGTAAGACTCTTGGAGGCAGGGACTGCTTTCCTGAAAGGAGCCGGCTGCAGCACATAGCGTGATGGCCCCCAGCTCCAGGCACAGACCGCAGGGCTGGGACAAGGAGCAGAGTGCTCCTGCCGTCCAAATAGTGCCGGAGCATAATTTTTCTTTGTCTGAATTATACCTGTTCTCCCACAGCTTGCCTGGCGATACACCCAGCCACGTCTCCCATGACTAAACCAGGTGCCTTCTCAGCTGTATCAGCGTATTTCAGCCATGTTTTCATACCTGGAAGATGTAGCTAAGGCGATCAGCAAGGCTTGCAGTATCCCCTGAATGAAAGCGAAGGGGTTTTTCTTAGTGATGAGCACAAAAAGCAGAGGTAAGAGAATGAGTCCGTGGATGGCGAGCCCTGACACTACTGTAATGGCATACAGTCCCAGCTTCTGTCCTATCACTGACGGATCTTCCATCTCCAGGATCTTTCCAGCGATGAGAAATACAATGCCAAAGGGGAAGTACCTGCAAAGAGTAAGCATAAAAAACTATTTATGAGGGTACAGCAATCACTGAAGCACCATGTGACAGTCATTACAGTATTTGGCACCATGCAGTACAGTCATATGAAAATAAATCCAGCGCTCACAATAGAAACTTGCAGACGTATGACTGGCATTGCCATTAGACAGCAGGTAAGAAAATAACTGAATCAATCAAAAAAAGATTTACCAAACTGCCATCGAGACAATTTTCATAACTGCTTCATTCAGACACTGGCACACGTTAACCAGTGGCATTCCTCGCTCGCCCATTTTTCCCAGGAGAAGTCCTGCAACCAAGCACATCGATTTATATTACTCAATAGTAACACAGGAGCAGCGAGTGTCTTGAGGCTCTGGTGGCCAGAGAATGGGTTTCACTGGGCAAACTCACAGTAGGTCAGACTTAATACAGATTTCCACATGCTCTTATGGGTCACGGTAATTCTCTGCTCCAAGTAAACACAATTTGGTTTCACAAACTTAAAAACCTTTTCTTAAAAACCCTACCAAACCCAAATCCAGGATTTGGACTATTACTTGCACAGATAACTGATAAACTCTTCATTGCTGCTCAATACTGGAAGAGTCACTTCTTGAGGTGGATAAGCTGTCTTTTTGCTATTTGGTAATACAAGAATAACATAGCTCTGTAAAGAAAAATTGATTTCTTTTAAAGGTCAAAGCTTGGTGGGGTTAAATACAGCTGAGGAGGTGATGACATGTTGCATCCCTCCCCTTGCTCTGGAGTGAGAAGAGCCGCACGCCACATCTGCTGCTCGGATGAGCTCCTTCAGAAGTGCTCGGATTTGCCTGATCCCCGTGGGTGGTGGCCGTTCTCGGTTCCCCGGTGGGACGGGCTGTGCTGGCTGCCTCCCAGCTATTTCACGCAGACGGCTTTGTCGGAGGCTCACAGGCTGTACTGTGGTGGTGACAACACATGCGGCTGTACAATAATACTTCAGGAAGGATCCAACCGAGTTGCTTAGATACGGGCATTAAGCCTCCTGTATTCTGGTTTTTCTTTTGATGTTGTTGTATTAACTTAATTCCAGCCCACTTTCCTGTTGAAGGAGTACTAGAGCAGAAATACATGAATGGTTAGAGGGGTTACGGTGCTTTCTGGTCTGCCAGCACACAAAATTGGCCAGTCCTAAATCCCATTGCTTTCACTGGCGAGGAGGTTTCCCAGGTACCCATTGAGCAAAAGAAAAATGAGTCTTTGAGTATTTGCCTGTCTAGTTTCCAGCCTGGTGCATGTATTTTCTGTGTGGTCCCGTTAGCTAAAATTACTTCTGAAGCACTGTACGAATGTCTGCTTTAGCTTGGAGAAGAAGAAGAATAAAGTCAGGATCTTGTCTTGTCCATCTCATCCCTCTTCAGTCTTCAGGGCTGAGGACTCCTAGAGATCCTTGGCAGGTCGATGGATCTTTTGGCTTGCTCAGAAGAGAGATGAGATAGGGTCATCTTTGCCAGGACTTTCAGAAATGAGACGAGGCTTGGCGTATTTAAATCTCAGCTTTGGATATTCATCCGGTATTTGGGGGCCATAACAGCCGATTTGAAAGGAATCCGTTTCTCTTCAGGTCCTACAGACAGCTGATTTGGAAAAGATCACCCTAGCAAATGGACAGCTTGCTTCAAGTAACCTTAACTCTCTGCCCTTCTCTGGATTTCAAAAGCAATGGAGAGGGCCGGAGATGCTTGGTGCCAGTGAAGCGATCGCTGGAGCTGTGGTAGCTGTGCGGGGTTACCACAGCGAAGCCACTCCGGGTAGCCAGCCGGCTCTGCATGGGCGCCTTGGTCTCAGTCCCACAAACAGCCTAATTTTGGTAGTGGACACAAATGACACTTTGCCAAGCACTCAAGCAGCTTCCACTTGGCCTCCACTGCCTTGCTACAAGGAGGAGCTGATCCCCGTTTCCCACAGCACAGAGCTGCGTTTTCTGGCCTTCCCTGTCCCTCTCCTGTTTTCTGCCAGGCAAACCCCATTAGTTCAAACTCTCCTTGCAGGTAAAGCTTCCCGTAGATTTATGGAGGCCCTTTTCCAAGCTGCTTGTCCCTGGTGCAGGTGATGCTCTGCCGGTCTGCAGCTTCGTGGAGCTCTGTGCTAAACCCCGGCAGCTGCGTGGCCGGAGCTGACTCAGGTGATCTTCCACTGCGTCCAAACTCGGCGCTGATCCTCCCTCCCACACTGGCAGGGTGGTGGGGTGGTAATCTCAGAAAAGTGGCTTCTCCTCGCTTGTTTAGCTGGGCTGGAGGAGGGCACGTGTCCAGCGAGCAGGAGCTTGGCACGTTCCCTGAGCATCTGTGGTCTGCAGATAGCGTTGGTCAGTGGGACAGGAGTCTGCCGAGACATCTCTTTTGTCTGTAAGGATCTTTAAGTGGGTCTCTCTCTGGTCTTACTGTGGCCATCTCCTCCAGGCACTCGCTGTATCGTGGCCTTTAAAACTTGCCGCTCTCCCCTGGCTGTGACGGCAGTCTGGTGTGCTCCGGTGCTGTGCTGGCTACGCTGCCTCCACCCCTCAAATCCTCTAACTGGCCTTTTGATTCCTTGCACACTAAGGTCAAGCTCCTTGCTCTCGCCTCTTAATCTACACATAATCCTGCCCCCATGCTCATCTCATCGCCTCCTACTCTTTTCCCTCCCCCGTTTCTCAGTCAGCCTTGCACCCAGTGTCCTTCTGTCTTGCACTTTGCGTCAGCTCCAAGTTCCTCCTTCCCATGACTTTCTCCCCTTTAAACCTTCTTCCCGCCTATCTCTGCCACACGTTCTCTCCACCCAACCTCGGCTTCTTCCTTCCTGAAATTGCTGCTGAGCGCCTTGTCCAAGCAGGATTGCAAGCTGTTCAACGCAGGTCGCTTTCTTACCTTCTTCAGAACGTCCTGTTACAAATTTCCATACATTTGTGACAGGCATTAAGCCTCACCCAGCTTTCACCTGCTGCCTGCTCAGGGAGTTTGAACACAGCCAGGGTAGAGGGTTCAGACCATTTGTAACGAGCTGTGTTCCAGATAGCCTCTGCAAAAGTTGCAACTCACTTCAGTAGACTTCACAAAAAGGACCCTCCAGCTTACATGACACTTTGAAAACTCTCAGGACCCGTGCTTGGACTGTGAAGGCTCGTATGGCAAATCTGGGGACAAGACAGCCTTCTCAATGCCAAAAACATTTTGTGAGCTCCATTATGGATGGTACTGGCAAAGGTGTTGATGCAAGCTCCGTGCTGTGCCTGGTTCCCCAGGGACTTGAGCAGTTAAAGCTAAAATAACCTCATCCCTCTGAGCATGCCTACCTCAATTTACAGATCAGCAGCCACAGCAGTTACCCCCCTGGGTTGCAACCGCTGCTGAACAGCCTTGCAAGCTGCGTCGGGGCACATCGCAGAGCCCCGTTCTCTATTGAGCAGGTACCTATCGTTGCTGAGAAGATGACGATTCCCAAAACGTTCATCTCATTGCTGGTCCCGGGCAGGGTCCTGTAGGTCATCTCAGGTGATGGTGTCAGCTCCAGGAACACAGGCCGATGAATTTCAGGGTTTTCATCGTCGGGTGCAAAGTAAATAAAACTGAGAGTTTTCCCTGGGATCTTTGGAAAGCCGGGAGACTTCACAACTGGGACAAGAACAGTTCGATACTGGAACAAAAGCAAAGCAGTGAGGTTAGTGTCCTGTTGGCAATGGGCTCCATCCTGCCCTGAACACAGAGGCAAAGCCATCAGCGGGCCTTATGGTCGTGGAGGTCCAAAGTTTGCTTTGCAGGCAGTAAAAGGCTGGTGAAAAGAAGAGAAGCAAGAAACAGGCAAGGGGAGCTGTGGTTGTTCCCTGTTAGACCTCAGCACAGCCATCCTGGAGCACGGCCGCACTTCTCCAGGCAGACACGTGGCATTTGTGGGTCAGGTCCCTGCAGGATCCTGGTGCAGCACTGGGTAAGCTTTGTGGTCCCCACGGAGAGGCTCCTTCACCCCCCCATCCCTCTCCTTCTGGGGGCCTTACAGATGCTTTCCCAATGTCGTGAATTTGCTCCTTTTCCCTTCTCCCCTCCACCCTACCTGGCCCCTCCCTTGGCCTCTTCCCTTCATGTACCCCAACCTGCCCTTCCAGCCTTCCTTCCCCATGCCTGCTGCCTGCCACCCCTCTGCCTCTTCTCCACGACCCCCAGGGACTGAGAAGCCACTACACAAGAACAGGGTCCGAGGGAAGACATGTCGTGCTGCTTTGGTACAGGAGCCCTTCTGGGCAGAGGGCAGGCAGGGGTGTCCCTGTGAGTCCGTGCCCCCACCAGCACCCTCCCGCCTTCGGGTGCTTGCCCTGGGGTGAGCAGAAAGCAGCCGGGGAGCAGGCAGGGTGGGGAGGGAGGTGGAGGGAAGGGAAGGGGCTCATGTCCAGGCTGTGGGTGGGGAAGAGCCCCCAGACAGGGAGAGCAGCCCCGTCTGGAGCTGAGCACCGTTCCGGCTGCCTGTGGCAGTGGGGCTGGGTGAACTCACCTGCTGGAATGAAGCTTCGATGAGATTAGAAGGAAACATGTTTCTGTAAGAGAGCAATTGTACAGGGGTTAAAACGCATCCTGAGAACACGGGGAACAACCTAGGAAGCACCTCTGGCAGGCAGAAGGCCAAGAGGAGGACCATTACAACCAACAGCAGCTTGATGGCCTCTGCGCAAGTTGAGGGCGAAGACAGGCTGGAAGGTGAATGAAGAGCAGGACTGTGAACCACATGTAAACTGGACTCGTAGAAAGCCAGAGGCTGGTACGGACATCTGCCATCGCCAACCCCCTGCTCAGAGCAGGGCCACCTGCAAAGCTGGAGCAGGATGCTCAGAGCCTTGTCCAGTCGATCAAACACCTCCAGAAATGGAGATTCTCCCCAGCCCCCAGGTCCGTGCTGTACCCCCTCCCCAGTTAACCCTTGTCCGCTGCTTTAGTCTAGCCCTGGGCCAACTCCTGCTCATTTTTACCTTGCAAAGCCCAAGGAGCTGCAGGGCTTGGGCTTTGTCATGTCATGTCATGTCATGTCTCGGGCTGCAGAGGGACAGCCACTGGGCTTTGTAGGGAATTTAAATCTTACTGTTCGCCGCTGTCGCCCCCCCCTCTTTGCTAGTGGCTCTGGGAGGAGAGCAACAAGGGTGACAGAGTGGCCAGAGGGACACGTGTGGGGAGAAGTGAACCCCATGTTGCTGGGGTCAGAGGTACCAGTGCCTGGTCAGCGTGGCCAGTGGTTCTCCCATTTCCCTGGAGATCTCAATACCTCCCAGGAACTCAATGCCTTGTGGGAAGATCTTGTCTGTGAAATGCTATCATGAACTTGGCTCCTCCTGAAATCCTCCAATGTACCTGATTAAATCCAGTAATGCATCGGCGGAGCTGAGCACCACTTTCCCCACAGAGTAGTTGTCCTTCTGGGCAGCCGCGCCAGGGTGGATGCTGACCACAAGGATTATCCCGACAGTCACTGCCATGAAGGTTGTCCAAAGGTAGTAGGTGATGGTGATCACCCCCATCTTCCCGCAGGCCTTGGAGTCCATGGTGGCCAGCCCGGACATGAGGCTGCAGCAGCAAAGATTGTGGTAAGCGCCTGCTCCCAAAACTGCACAAGATGCATCTGATGGGCAAAATCTCCAAGGTGGGAGAAGTTTCCACAGATATTTTTTTAACCAATGCTTAAGAGCATCACCGAACTCTCGCAAATTCATGTGCCTGTGCCCACAGGATCTCACACCCCGGATGGGCTTGTGGCAACCCCGGCTGAGCTGCGAAGAGCAGGAGACACCTCTCCGAGTCCCTTTTCAAGGTCTGGCCATGTTTCCTGTTTTCTCCAAGGGATAAGATACAAATATTCTTAGAGTATTTTGATGGTGAATAACTAACGCTGCTCTTGTTTTTTTGTGACACTGTTCTCTTAAGTCTTCGATGCCCTGTGCTGCTGCTGTGTGTCACTGAACGGTGAAGAAAGGTATTAGCAAGGTTTATAAAATCCTGCGGGGGATGGACCCCACTCCCCCAAGGAGAGAGCTGCTTGTTCAGACTTCATGTACATGTAAGCTTTCCTAAGAAGTATCCCATAAGCTACTTTTAAGCAAAACTGGACTAAAAATAGAGACGGAATTACAGGCTGCTCCAGCAGGGAGAGCTGGGGGCAGCGGTGCTGGCACTGGGGGCAAACAGGAGTGTTTGGGGGGCTGCAGCGTGCCCCATGTGGACGCAGACCCACACCGAGCTCCTGGCTGATGGCTTTCACTGCTCCAGCTCCCCCCGGCGCCCTGCAGAGCCCTGGCCAAGCCTGCTGGCAGCATTCAGCAGTGGCCCAACAACCCCCAGGCGGGACACGATGGAGACAGAGGCTGCAGTGGTTGATGCCACCCTTGGAGACACACGAGGGATGGATGCTTGAGGTGGTGGCCGGCCCACAGATCCCCTCCAGCAGCCACGTGTCCAAGAAGAGAGAGACCCTGGGAAGCTCAAGAGAGGCCACAAAAGCAACGTGGAGGCAGGTGATGCTTCCCGATGTGAGGCGTAGGGAGTTCCAGAGCAGAGCCCTAACCTGAACAAATCCATCCCCAGAGCACACCTGGTCTCCTGTGGGATGGCGCCTAGAGGGAAGACGCCACTTCACCATCATTCAGTAATTAAATAAGAAAAAAGCCTGGTTCAATTCAATGTGCAAGAAAAATCCTGGCAGCCCTGTGCAGACCCCGTGTCCGCAGGCAAGAGAGCAGTCAGCTGGGACTACCCAGCGTCACTGGGCTGCAAGGAGGGCTGAGAGCAGCCCAAGAGCAAAGGGAAACCCAGGCAGTGCACCAGGGAAGGGAGTGTGAACTACTGGAGGGGGAAAGAAAGGAGCTCTACAAGGGCTGGTACTGAAAAGACCAAGCGTGGCCAGAATGGAGACCACTCTGCTCCCAAAAATAAACCAAAGGCAAACGGGACAGCAAACAAAAACAATAGAGAAGTGACATGTCCTCAAGGGAATGACGAGCTAATTGCTTGGGTATTTCTAATAAGCATGTGCCAGCAATTGTTTAAAATATGTAAATCCATGTAAGCTTTGCAAGCCCTTGCTTAGGCTTGAGTGTGACTCTGTCAGCTCTGTTTCTTATTTCTAGGTCTGGACGGGCTGATAGAAGTGGGATTTGTAAACATAGATCCAACATTGAGAGATGCTTGTGGTTTCTACCTGAACTGTCTCAAAGCCCTCTGAATAAGGAAATCTGCTTTGAGTTTAAAGAGCTGCCCATCATTAACCATCCACAGATAGTCCTGACATTGCCAGCTGCCTGGGTGCAAGAAGAAGGGAAACACCCCAGCCAGTGCAGGTGTCTGTCCTAGGTGTAGGTTTCTACCAAATCCAGGAGAGGATTTGTCCCAGACCACTGCTGGCAAATTGTGGAGTTTGATGGACACCGTGCCAGGGGATGCTGCTTGGTTGTTGGCTGCTTGGGGCTAGGGTTATTCTCACACCAGGCAGTTTTGGGGTGATCTCAATGGGGAATCATGGGGCAATCTCCTCAACATGGTGGAGAGATGGTACTTTAGAAGCAGCAGATGATGTCTTACCTAGAGGTGATCAAAGGCAGGATCAGCATCTTCAACATCCTCATGAGGAGCTCTCCAGGAAAGGAAAAATACTGCTTCTCCTGCACATAAAGCAGAACCATTGTGTCAGGTGAGAGCTGAGAAGTGGATGCTGGTCACGGGTTAAGGGCTCAAACCTGATGAATTTGCCTTTTTCCCAACCAGACGCAGCTCTGAGCTTAGTTCCTAGGCAGCGGCCTTCCCTTGCAGTGCTGAGACACTGTTTCTCTGGCTGTCCCTTACTGGGAGCTGGGGCCGGGATGGGAAGTGCTGGCCATGTAGGACACCCGGCTGTGAACTGGAGAGGGGCGTGCGGGGCTGGTCCCCCTCCCAGAAGCATCCTTGGGTCCATCGCCCTCTAGGGAATGGGCCCCACGGCCCCACCGCTGGCTCATCCAGAGCATCGTTGCACTTGTTACTGGGGAGCAGAGGATCGAGTGCACGTGCAAAAGTGCCCCGACGCTGTCGGGTGCAGCCTGGTGCCAGCAGCAAAGGGTGGAAATACCTTGGGGCTGCAAATGGCAAAGCTGAGCTCAGGGAGAGCCCAGGTGTCGGGCCCATCTGTGGTGCAGCCTCGTGGTGCACCGAGGGAGGCTTCCACCCAGGGCATCCATCCTTCCCCTGCCATGGCCGTGGGCGTGGGGACGGGCTGCCTGGAGATACACCCCTGAAGTCCAGATCACACAGCCGTGACCAAGGGAAGAGTGAGGGGTTTGCAAGACCAGAGGCCAACTGGCCAGCATCCCTCCATCCACCATCCACCTATCCATCCCTCCCTCCATCCACCGTCCCTCCATCCCTCCCTCCACCCACCGTCCCTCCCTCCCTCCATCCATCTCTCCATCCACCATTGTTCTGGCTGCTGAGTGCCTTCCATGCCTCTAGCCATCCCGCCCTCCCTCCATCAATCCATCCATCCACCTTCCCTCCTACCCTCCGTGCCCCCCTCTTCCACTGTGCTGCTGTGGAGGTGTTGGGGATGGATCTGAGATGGCCCCAAGCCAAGCAGGTACTTTCGATTACTCCAAAGTAGCCAACACCACTGGGCTTTGAGGGATGCCAAGGCAAACCATTGAAATAAATGCTCCACAC
This sequence comes from Scopus umbretta, assembly GCA_013400535.1. NCBI lineage: Eukaryota > Metazoa > Chordata > Aves > Pelecaniformes > Scopidae > Scopus > Scopus umbretta. The sequence goes on along the minus strand of VZTL01044336.1, from coordinate 12,451 downwards.
TACTGTCCCTGCACTAACCCACCTGGGTGGCCTACATTTGGCTGATTTCCCCGAGGAGCTCCTGTAAAGCAGAGCCACAATGGGTCCAGCTGGGTGCAAGAAGTAATAGGAGCTTTGAGCAGCATCTCTTTCGTCAGCGGCTTTCCCAGTTTTGTGACACTTTCCCATCGCGGGGAGGAAAGCAGGGACTGGCTGTTTCCCCAGCCCCTCATCTGCAGGATTTCAGGACAAAAGTCTGTAATGCAGGGCTGGGGCAGAGGACGGATGAACTCGGTGCACAGCAGGACAAGGGGCAGGAGCCCCCAGGCTCTGCCGCCCTCAAGCCCGCTGCGGGAGGCTGCCGGCCTCTGGCGGGCACATGCGCCAGGGCGCAGGGATATTGCACCCGGCTTCAATTAAGTAACAAGAACATCCCCGCCGTGGGTGGTGACGCTGAAGGGCATAATTGAAGTGACAAGACTTTGCTAAATCCTGGCGGGTGACACGGGGCTGTTCCAGCACCAGCTGAGCTCTCCCTGAAGCAGCATCCCCCCCTCCCGGGCTCAGCCAGCCCGGCCGAAGACCAGGGCTGAGCCGCAGACAAGATGCCCAATGTCATTAAGGCCACGTGGGGTTTAGTGCGGTGACATTTAACAGTGCAGTGCTCCTAGAAAGCGCTGAGCAAGTGCACCTTTTGCGTGCATTTTCTCCGATGCATTTGTCTCCAAGGGTCCTCAGGGGAAGGTGACCCCTGGAAGCCCCCCAGGCTCTCTACCAACCCCATATTTATTTTCTGGGCCTTCTCCAGAGAGTGGAAACGTGCTTTGATTGAGCATCTGTGCAGCTGGGGAGAGTAACAGGAGGAGCTCATCCTTCGGACCTCAGCGCTGCTCTTTGTGTTAGGGGGAGCCCGTTACTGAGCATCCAGCAGCTGAGCATCCATTCCGCCCTTTCCCATCCCCATCCTAACTGGAGGCTCCTGCAGCCCCACGGGGTCTGTCCCAGAGCCCCTCACTCCCAGTGGAGGGAGGCAGGATTTGTCCTGCAGCTTTGGCATTTGTTGGCAGCTTTTTGGTCAAAAAAAAAAAAAAAAAAAGAAGCCATAGGGAGAAATCTGCTCTGAGAGGTGGTTTTCTTGGGCAGGAGCCCTTGCTTTTGGGGCTGTGCCAGTCTGGGGTCCTTGATGGTGATGTCTTGACGGCACCAGGGGTCTCCCCGACCGCCCTGCTCCATCCCCCTCACTCCCATCCCCATCCCGGCCAGGCTTACCAGCTCCGTCAGCTTCAGCGCCCGCAGCAGGAACCCCAGGAGGCACCCGGTGGCAACCGACAGCATCGACAGGGTCAAGAGGCCATTTTTGTGCCAGAAGGCCTGTACCCACTTCCAGACGCGCAGGAAGGTCACGGACAGCGAGTTCAGCAAAGCTCTCCTGACTTGCTCCCACATGGTCATCCTCAGCTGCCCAGGAGATGCCCCTCGGAGCAGCTCCCGGCCCTGCTCATCGCCCCGGGCACCACTGTGCTGATGGACCCCTGCCCTTTGCCAGGAGCCAAGCGTGCCGGTGGCTAATCCCTGGGACCAAAAGCTTTGGGGCTCTCTGGGAGCCTTTCCCGTAATGGAAAGTGACGTCTTCAACTAGTTAATCTGGGCTTGGCATCCAGCCGCTGCTGGTGCCGAACCCTCCCAGGTTAACCCTCCACCCCCTGGGATCAGGGCTGCAGGCTGAGAGCAAGGATTCAGCCCTGGAACTCCCTTCCCGTCACAGTTCCTGATCCAAAAGGATATGGGTCCTGCCACCGGAGGCTGCCACAGGGTTTGTGCTCCCGCTGGCTGTGAGCGCACACCCTTCCTACCCCACATCTATACGGGCTTCGTGAGGGCAAAGCTCGCAAAGCAAGACTGTTTCCCAGTTAATTGAAGAATTTCCCATGGCAATGTGCACAGACTGTCAGCCCAAGGCAGCGACGGATGACACGGAATGCACCCACAGGAATATCTACCCCAACAGGTCTGCCCTCCCCAGCCAGCTCTGCAGGGAAGCTGCCCCAAGGCCACGGGATGCTGCTGGGATGCCTGGTCAATGATCATTGCTGCTCACAATATTTTAGAGTATTTCTATGTCCAGTTTGACTCTGGCTCAGACCAGGAGTCTCACTGGGGCAGGAGAGCAGTGCAGAAGGCAGTTGAAGGGCAGGGTAGGTGAGTTTAGCTGTTACCAGGCTGAGGATGCTCTGGGAATGGGGAAATATTAAAACCACTCCGCATTAAAACCTCTCTGGCCCTGATTTTAAACCCCCCACCCACAAATAAGACCAGGAAAATCTCTCAAACCGTTGCCGTATTTTACACAGACAAAACAAAGCCAAAGAGAAGGCTTGACTTGAGGATCTCTGAACACCCTGCCCCCCTGGGGCAGGATTCTTGCAGCCCTGCAGCATGCTGAAGAGCCTTGCCGCTGTTTCGGCAGGACACGGTGGCTTTTGCAGCCTATCTCAGAGGAAGCAGAGCTCCTTCCGAAGCAGGAGTGTGGCATATAGTGCTGTTTGTGTTTCGGCCCTTGGGGAAGTCTCTGTTCGTGCTGTCCTGTGCCTTTGGCTTTAGCATGGATCGCTCAACCTGCCAGGCAGAATTAGATAAAATGTTTGCTCACTGGCACAGCTAAAATACAGTTGTCTCTATTCAGCTCCATCTTCAGAGCTGTCTGCGAGCTGGGAAACGGAGTTTGCATGCTGGGAGTGAGGAACTGCTCGGGAAGGGGCGTCCTGAGTTGTCTGGGGGAATCCCAAAGGACATTGAAGGGTCCCCGGGGCTGGCAGCAAGTGGAGGGAGCAAGCTGAGAAGGGTGTGGGGAAGTCCAAATACCTGGGAATGGACCTGTGGGGAACTGAGAGAAAGGAAGGGATGTCCCAGAGGAATCAGAGAGAGGGAGGGGAGAGAGGGAAGGTGGGGAAACGGCAAGGGGGCAGGTGAGGAGGCCCTGGTGCTGGCGTGGGGATCGCTGCTACCTGCCCATGCCAGGGAGCAGCACCCGGCACTTGGCAAAGGGGCTATGGCAGTGGTACCCTCTGCACCTACCGTAAATCTCAACGTCATCATAGATGTCAGTGTCCCTGCGAGGAAAAAGATGAGGTGCTGTGAACACTCCGGTTTCCCATGTCCCTTACCACCTCTCAACGCTGAGGCAAGGGCCAGCTCCTGCTGCCACGTCTGTCCTGTCTCTCCTAACGTGGCTATGGGCTCTGGTGTCCTCCATGCAGCCCCGTTCACCCCTCCCAGCCTCCTGCTCTCCCCGCAGAGATGGGATCCTCCGGCATGGGGTGAGCACAGCTCTGCCCCCCCTTGTGTTGTGCACGGACGGTGGCCCAGTCCCAGGCTGCCGGGAGCCACAGAGGGGGCCGTGCGGAGGGGGCGACGCTGCCTTGTCATGCCGTGCCACCAGCAGCATCTGAACAGTGTCTGGGCAGGTCCCATGTGAGGGACCACAGCTTGGGGCGGGCTGGCAGTGCCCCAGGAAGTTGTTCCCAGTGCCAGAACCTCTCCTGACACCAGAAATGGCAGATTCAACCCCCAGGGTAACTAGCCGGTGTTATGCTTATGATCGCTGCCTGGGTTGGATGGTTTTACGTTGGCACTCAATGGCCAGGGCTGGTTCAGTGCCAGGCACTCGCTGGGCAATCGCTACAGCCTGTGGAGTGGGGAGGAAGGGCTGGGAAGAGGTACTCACAGGTGTAGCATCACGGCCCGGGGCACGTAGCCATCTGCAACAGAGCGAGGAAAAGCATGTCGGGTTGTGCCGGGGTGCCGCCGGGGTCTCACCCCAGCACCTGCCCCTGCCCAGAACAGGCAGGGTTTTAGCAACGTCTCGCATCCCCAGGGAGAGCTGGAGGCAAGGAGGAGCTCGCCTCTGGGAAGCTGAGCTGGAACCTGCTTGGGGCAATGTAGGGAATGAGCCTGCCAGGCCGGGCGGCAGCCAGCTGGGAAGAGCCTGAACCTTGTCCCTCCGCCTGCGGGCTCCGCAGCGCGTTTCACCCAAGCATCCCCTGGTGCAAACATGGCTCGTGGGGTCTGTGCCTGTGGCAAAGCCTGATGTGCCAGGCTGGTGCCTGAGAGGCGCTGGAAACTGCAAAGGCTTTTGGCAGAGGGAGGCGACGAGCCCAGTCAACAGCAGAAATGCTGGCGCCGAGCAGGAGGAAGAACAGGATGTTCGTACAAAGAGAAGTGGGAACGTTTGAGACCCAGGGTACGTCAGGTCTGTCTAACGGGAAGAAGATGTCTCCTGCTGTCTACCGGGGGTGTGTGCACGAAGAAACTTGTTCCTAAAACTGTGTGTGCTGTGGTCCCCACTGTGGGCAAAGCCTCAGCCCCCACAGACTTACACCTCCTCTGGCTGTTTCGGCAGAGGATTTGCTCCTGATTTGTAAACTGAATGACATCAAGAATTTCTCCTCGTCTCAGCGGCAGATTCTTCCCTCCACCCCTCTTCTCCGTTGCTGCGGGGTCGACCATCATCTGAGTCAGGACGTCAATGCTTCCTTCAAACTGAAACACAAACAGCAGCACTGCAGCTCGGCAGCCGCCCAGGGGAGCGTGAGGTGGGCAGCTCTGACCGCTTGCCCTTCTTGGAAAAAGCAGATCCCCCTCTGGCCAAATGGTCTGTGGGACTGGTGCGATCTGAGGATGTTTCAGTGGGGAACAGGGCAGGGGTGACCTGGGTGTCAGCTGGTCTCTGCGGAGCACAGCTCCTCTCTGCCATTGCGTTGCGCCCTTCCTGGGAGGTGAGGGGAAGCTTAGAGGGATAAGCAATTGCTCATTGATGCTCACCTTGAATTTCTTCTGAAAATCCCTGTCTGCCTTCTCTTCCTTCTTGCATTCCTTGAATGTCTTTGGCTTCATCTTCTGGGAGACCTGGGCTTCTCTGCAGAGTTGTTGTGAGCCATGGGAAAGTTCAGGTGACCCCATGCTCTGCTCCCTCCCTTCCCCTTTTTCCCCCAACCCTGATTGCTGCCCTGTTGTATTTCCCTGCACCAGCTCTCCCCTAGCACCCAAAGGTGCCTCCCTCCGCGGCTGCGAGAGCTCTCAGGCCAGGTTTAAATCTGCTGCTTGTGCTCTTCACCATGGACATCTCTATCGCAAGCCCAGCAGAGACCATTAACCCATCAGCTTTGCCAGAGCAAGGAGCCCTGGCCATTTTCATAGAATCACAGAATCATTCAGGTTGGAAAAGCCCTCTGAGCTCATCCAGTCCAACTGTCAACCCACCACCACCGTGCCCACTAAACCGTGTCCCGAAGTGCCACATCCACACATTGTTTGAACCCCTCCAGGGATGGGGACTCCACCACCTCCCCGGGCAGCCTCTTCCAATGCCTCACCGCTCTTTCAGTAAATAAATTTTTCCTAATATCCAATCTAAACCTCCCCTGGAGCAACTTGAGGCCATTCCCTCTCGTCCTATCGCTGGTTACTTGGGCAAAGAGACCCTTAGAAAGAGTGAAAACCCCCGTTACCTCTGTGCAGCTGCCAGCAAGGCAACCCTGTTAGAGGCTCGACTGGCGTCTCCACCTGTAAAACCAAACCCCGGGAGAGGTGCTGCCATGAGGCTGCTATAAAGTGTAGACACCCGCTGAGACAGGACACAAGACTGAAACAGCAGCAAGAGCTTTCTCCTCCTGGGACCAAACGCTGAGTTTGCCCCCTGAGCGCAGAGGGGATCAGGATTTCCCATGCCCATTTACAAGGCAGCAAGAGAAACCCATCGCCCTCCCGTGCCCGGGAGCAGCGGGCTGAGCGCGGGTTCCGCTGCTGCCCATGGCTTGCTGGGGCCTCGAGGCTCTCTGAGCTGCAGCGCTCACCCCAACCAGCATCCCAGCCCCTCCTGTACCCACCTCCTCCAGGGCGGGGATACGCTGGCGGCCGGGACACGGGGGGCAGCAGAAAGCTTTGGCCTCTCCTGGGCAGCCCAACGGGCTCTACGTCATCGTATATCTCATCTTCATCCCTGTGATGAGGCAGACAGCGATCAGGAAGCCCTGTTGCTGCCGATGGCGCTCGGGGCCAAGGGCAGGATCAAGGCTGCCGGGAGGAGGGTGGGCGACAGGCAGATGGGCTGCCCGTGGGTTGGCCCTGGATCTGGGGCAGAGTGGGCCAGCAGCTCTGTGCCACATGCCGGCAGCTCCTCACGAGGCTCGGCAATGCGGCACAGCAGCCTGGGGCGCAGGAGATGGGCAGCGGGGTGCGATGGCAGCAGCCGGACCTGTGCGGTAGCGCAGCACAAGGAGGACGGCGCTTTGCACCGTGGGAGCTGCCTGCACGAGGTGCTGTCCCACGCTGGGCTACAAGAGCAGGCAGAAGAACCTAAGGACCCTCTTGCTGTTCCCTCTCCTGCCCTTCCCACTGGGTCGGGACAGCCTGGAAGCCACCTAGCATAAAAGGGGCGCCTCAGTCCTTACCCTGTTCCACTCGGAGCATCCTGCGGTGGGAACTGCCTGGGGGCTGATGCAACGTAGCCTGGTTTCGGGTAACCTATGGTAAAAAGAGGAACAGGAGGGAGCAGCGAGGGATTATTTCACATTTTCTCTTTGACTCTATCACCCGTCTGGAGGGTCAGAGCTGCCCTGGGCTAGATTTAGTGCAGAGGGATGCAGGGAGATAAAACTGACTGCGCGTCTGGATCCAGCAAGGCATTTTTTTACTCCATGGCCCATCTGCAGATTTTCTTTCCTCCCAGCACACTGGGGCACAGCTCACCAGGGAACTTTAATATATTTTTTCTCATTCTTATGTCCCTAATAGTACTTTCTCCCTGGACCGGCGATGAAAAAGGCTAGGGGAAGAGGCCAAAATGGGTATTTTGAATGTGGTGAGAAGCCTAAACTCCAGATCTGTACCAGAGTCAGGGCAAGTCCTGGATATCTTTGTGTGCTCAGGAGCGTCATCAGCCAGGACATGCTACTGCACCCTGTACGATCGCTGGCATTCCTACATCGCTGCTAAGATCCCATTATCTTTATCACCAGCCTCATAGCTGTCACCAGCCTGGTCAACCAGGCCAACCAACAGCTGGCATGAAGATCCAGTGCAGCACTGCAGCTCTGCTGGGTTATTGTGCCAAGTAATGTGCAATCATATACCAGGCCCTAAAAATCATAAGATTGCCCTAAAAATTAACAAAAATAACCAAATCAGGGTGGGAGTGTAATTCTAGATGTTCAAACTTGCCTCAGGACCCATGAGACAAACAAATACTTGAAAACCACTGGTTTGTAGGACACACAGAGAGCAGATCACTTCTTCCTCTGCCAAGGCCAGTCAGCCCAGGGCTGGGGTCGGTCTTGGTGGGTGAGCATCTCCCAGCACAACAGCATGTCCAGGCCTGAGAAAGGCCTCTGAGTGCTGATACAATAATAATGTCTTATAATAATAAGATAAACCAGCTAGATTTTGCAGTTCAATCAGGAAAGAAAGAGAGGCTCTACTCTCACGGTTGCCCTCTACCCTGCGGCCATGGCTTGAGCTGGTTAATAAGGAACCAACCGTTAAACAGGGTGGTGAACAAGAACTTGGAGGTGTTGAGGAAGAAATGGGATTTGAAACAAGTTTCATCATCCAGAGTGTGGCTTAGCAGAGTGGCAGCTATTAGAAACCAACAAATCTGCCTAGATCTGGAAGGCCACCGTGGAGTGTGGCAGGGCTCATGCTGAACGGAGAACTACCATGTCCGAGAGGCACCAAGCCCTGTGTCCCATGGACAGCCGATAAGGAGGGCACACCAAACCAGCACCATGGCCCTGGTGGCCATAGCTCTGGCTGTGCCTGGGGGGTCTCGGTGGCTCCCTCAGGCTTGGAGGCAGACACTATTGCAGGTAACGTGCTGTCAGCTTCAGACAGCCTCTGCCCCTTGGCCAAAGAGCATGTAAGTGCTTCTTGCCCATGGGATGGAGGCCAGGTCTGCTTCTCACTAGTCAGGCTTGTCTGCTTTTACAGCCACACAAGGGTGGACTGGTTGGAAAGGACCTCTGGCGTGTCATCCAACCTCCTGCTGAGAGCAGGGCTGGCCTCAGAGCTAGAGCAGGTTGTTTAGGGCCTCATCCAGGTGACAACTGAATATCTCCAAGGATGGAGATACCCCATACCCATGGAGATCCTGGTGCCTGTCACAGGACTGCACCACTGGCACGAAGAGCCTTCTCCTAATATCTGACTGGAATTTCCCCTACTGGACCTCGTGCCTGTTGCCTCTGGTGCTGCTCCTGGGCGCCCCTGGGAACAGACTGGCTCCATCTCCTCCTGTTAGGTAGCTGTGGGCCGTGAGAGAATCTCCCCCTTGCTCTCTCTCCTCCTGGGCAAACAAGCCTGGCTCTCAGCCTCTCCCNGGGTTAAACCACAACAACTGGGCTCACTCCAGTTGGTCAGCATCCCTCACGTCACTTACTGCAACCCTACTCCCTACAAGCACCCCAGAACCTGATCCCTGTCCCCAGCCAGGGACAGGCCACTCAGTCCCCTTTGTTTCTCCACCTGCTGTCCTGCGCTCTCCTTCCTTTCCGCATGCTATGCCTTTGGCATTACTAGCCCCCACTAGCCCTCCATCAGCCCCCCCCCGCCCAGTATTTCCATCTTTCAGGAGCTCCATACGCTAACTGGGGAGATTTTTGTTCCTGAACGAGTGGCATCCTGCTCTGGGGGGCTTGCAGGTGCCTGGCCGTACCTGGCTGAGCGCTCCTTGGTGGCCCCGTGGCAGGACGGGCGGGTGTCCTGGGATGTGCAGCTGCACTGAACTTCTCCAGATCCACAACAGGGGGACGCCTGGGCTTGGCCGGCCTCGCTCCCAGCGCCTTGATGTGTGGCAAAGGCTTCCTCTGAGGCAGAGCTGGGCGCCCTGTCCCATGGGAGCTTCTCACAGTGTCCAGGGATGCTGCAACAGCTGAGCCTTTGGCAGGAACCGCTGGAGCACCCTTGTCTTTGGCAAGTGACCGCGTCTGCTGGGCTGGGTTTCTCTGGGGAGGATCGGAGCTGGCTCCCGCCTCCTTGTTCAATGTGTCTCCTCCTCCTGGCTTTGCAGGGGCTGGGGGGAAGCTGGCGTCTTGAGCGATCCCCTTCTTCAGTCGCACCATCCATCCCGGGGTCTCACAGACAGGATGAGGAGGCAAATGCTGTCCCGCACTCTGACCTTTACTGTGAGACGGAGAATCCCTGCTGAAGTCCACCCTCCTGGTCCGGGGGGGCTCGGGAGGTGGCTCGCCCTTGGAGCCTGGCGCTGGGGTCCGTCCCGGCTCTGTTGCAGGGGATGCTGCAGAGCGACTCGCCGGCCAGACACCCGCTTCAGGAGGGTCTTTCCTGTTCCCCTGGAACTTTGCCCGTAGGTGCCTCACCACGGCCTCTTTTCCCTCCAGATGTGTCTGCAACCATTAAGAAAAGCTCCAGTGAAAACACCAGGGAGGAAAACGAGTCAAAGAGCCCCCTGAGGAATGCAGTATTTCTTCAGCATGGCCTGACACTAAGCTTCCTCCATGAAACGTGGTCTTTGCTCAAAGCAGTACCGGAACGTGCCTGAGAAAAAAACACTGGGCTGCATCAGATCAGGAACAGGTCCCACCACCATAAGGGCATCCAGGAGGTGTTTCATGGAGTCTTTTGGTCTGATCCACCCTTTGTCCACTACCAGGGACCATCAAAACAGAGGGATGGGATGGGATGGGATGGGATGGGATGGGATGGGATGGGATGGGGGATTATACCCTACTAGTAGTAAAGCTCCTCAGGGCAGAATTTGAGATCTAGAGATTGCCCAGGGCGCAGATGGGAGCAACCTGCCTTACCCTGATCCTGGTTCCCATGAAGTCCATGGTGAACCCAGAGCAGTCAGGCAGGAGCTGGTGGGGGAGCCCACACAGAGCCATCAGCATCCCTCCCCAGGGGAAAAGCCAGGACGGTGCTGCTGAAACTTATCCTGCCAAAGCCTGCATGCAAAAACCAAAAAAGGCCCAGAGGCAGCAGATCTGCCCTACTTTTCTGACCAGTGCGTTTCCTGTGCTGCTCACACTGTGCACATGTGAACCGGGACACGCCGGCCGCAGTGCAGAGTTGCCCCTGGCTTCCTGAATGACCAAAAAGCACCTTTTTCTGCAGCTCCAGATCAAGGCTGCCAGGAGGAGTCTGAATGACTTTTGGAAGAAGAGTGCCAGGTTCGAGGTACGGCACAAAACTCGGGTGGGATGGGGTTACATTTTTCCTAAGCTTTTCAGATGGACTTATGGGAGGGGAGGGACCATCCTGCCCTCTCCCATCTTTCTCCCACCCCCTTGTCTCCAGACCACAGTGTCTCTCTGCATCCGAGCTGGCTGCTCCGCCTGCCCTTGGCAGGCCGTAGGCTTTGATTTTGAAGTTCTCCTCCCTGTAGGATTTCAATTTGTGTTTGCGCTTGCATAATTTTTTTCTTTCACAACAGAACAGCTAGTATGCAAAGAAACTAGTGTAATATTTTTAGACATGAGTGTTCAAATGTATATCGTGAGTGTTCAAATGTATATATATACATTTGTATACAAATGTATATAAGTGCAAGTTCCTCTCGCATCCCCAGAGAGTCACCCCAATTTCCCTGGTAAATGCTGCAAACACAGCACTCTGAGCATAGCCTGTGGTACAGCAGCACGAATTTGCTGTTTTCTGCACGCCAGGCAGTGGGGCTTTCACCCAAACTAGTGGAAAAAAGCAACTTTTTCCAGATTCCCAAACACGCTGCTGGAATTTTTGGCACCTGACTGATTCAGAGGTTTGTAACCATCAATTCTGGAGCTGTTCCATGAGCTGGCACTTGCACAGAGTCCCCAGGTGTACCTGTAGGATACAGCACCACTGTCACCATGATAACTTCCAGCTTTTTTCAATACATTTTGCACTGGTGGGTGCTCTCCTGGACTCAGTGGCAGAGTGTGGCCTCCTGTTCTTTCACAGATTTTATATCCAGCCCAATGTCACCCAGCAAATCTCGCACTCAGCCCAGGAACTGGTCAGAGACCTTTGAAGCTCCAACCAGCTCAGATGTACAGGAGGACTTTGTCTTCCAGGGGGAGCGAGGGTCTTGGCAGGCAGGATCCAGCCCCTTGCAAGGACACTGCCAAAGCCTTTCGAAGCACAGACACAGCTCCACTCCCCGCACCCCATCTCCAGGTCCAGCACAGCCCAGGTTCGGTTCTTACCATTTTCCATCAGCGGACGCTTTCCTGCGTGCTCACCTCCTTTCTAAAGGCCACCGGAGGCATCCAAGCAGAAGCACTTGTGCAAGGCGAGCTTCTCCCAAGTCCCCCTCCCCTGAAACCAGAAGCTCTTTCCTAACGGTTGGTGAGAAGCTGTGTGCAACACCAGGAAGTCGCTGTAGCCTGACTGTGAAACAGCACAAGGAAGAGGAGGAGGAGGAGGAGGAGGAGCAGCTCTTGGTGCACTGCTAGCTTGCACTTTGCTACTGTTGGGAATCTTGAAGCCCACCAAGCCCTGCTGCCCATAAGAGTCTTGTCCGGAAAAGAGCCTGGGGTTCAGGGCGCGACTCCAGGATGCCAGGACCGGGAGGGTGGGTTACGTTCTCGTCTGACAGTTGCCGACATGAGCCCGCTGCAGGTCAGGTCTTCAGAGCCCCATGGGACCTGCAGAGAGTGGGGGCGATTTGCAGGGGTCGCACAGCAAGAGCAGCACGGCCCCGCACAGCCGAGCTCTGCAGGAGCGCGGGAGGGCTGGGAAGGGCGCTATGACTCTCCGGGGGAGATTCACTCTGCTGAGGGGCCGAGCTCTGCGAGGAAGCAGGGGAAGCGCTCTGCGTGTCGCAGCGCCGAGTTGGGCCATCTCTGTGTTGAAACGTCCTGGTTTCACCATTTATTGCCTCAGGGGCAGGAAAGGTCCGAGAGGTTGAGTCAAGCCCTGTGGCAGGGATGCTCGGGCCGGCTGTGCGCAGGCGCTGGTGTCCCTGCCCTGGGGCGGCGTGGCCCTCCAGCCCTTTGGGCCCGTGTCCCACCAGCAGCGCCTGCAGCGGCTCCTGCCTGCCGATGGCGTTAAGCATAAGACGGCGCGTCAAGGACGTGGGACGGGCACGTGTTAGCCAAGGACGGCGGCCCCTGGGGGTCCTGCGACGGGTGGTGGGTGCCCAAGGGGGGCACCGGAGGGTTTGATCCCGCCGGGTAGAGGTGGGATGCGGAGGCGGGTGTCGGGAGGTCCCACACCGGACTCGCAGGGAGCCGACGTGGGGCCACAGGGTGGGTGGCCGGCGGTGCGGGTGGGTCCCCATCGCCGCCCGCCCCGCTGCGCCAGGAGGGCAGAGCCCTGTTCGGGGGGCGAGGGAGGCCGAGGAGCCGTGCTTGGCCCACGAAGGGTGACAGGGAGGCCGCAGAGGCCGTCTTGGAGAAGGACGGGGACGACGGGGCGCTCGGGGCCCGTGCCGAGGGGATGCGGGCGGCAGGGAGCGCACGGGCCACGCCCGGCG